>CAWUFJ010000064.1:0-16192 GCA_963921375.1 Tiliacea citrago
GACCCACGCTGCACATGTGAGGGGTCCTATTCCAAACGACAATGTAAAAAAAAAAAAACGATGCGGGAGGCTGCGCGTAGTTGCGCGGTGGGTACAACCGTTGGGGCTTGCGTAGAGCAGCCCGCGGCACGCTTTGCTTTGCTTCAGCTCCTTCCACCCCCGTGTCAGTAATTCTGTTTTTTCGCCTCCCCCCTCACCGCCACTGCGGTTTTTAGAGTTTCCTCTTCCTGCCCGCCCTCTTCGTCTTCTCGAGCCCAACCACAGCGCATCAACATCGAGCGCGCCGGCTTCAAAGGGCGCCTTTTGCTACACACACACACACACAGACAGACACAGGCAGACGGGAGATTCTCCGTAGGGTGTACACGACACCTCTTTCCTTAGCCCACCGCAGGCTGAAACACTTGCGTGCTTCTTCCTCGTCGGATGGACATCTCGCAGGAGCTGTGGTCCCTCGTGGACCAAGCAAGGGCATGTGCGAGTCCTCCTCCTGCTGCAACGGCTGCTAGAAAGCGAGAACAGGCACGCAGGCCAGAACCGAGTGCGGCGCAGGCAACGGTGCCGCTGCTGACGACGTCACGTGCCCTCAACGATGCGGCGGCAGAGGCGATTCACCGTGCTGCGGCGCACATCGCCGCCGTCGTCGCGGCCGTGGACGCAGCAACGCCGAGCTCGACAGCAGCGCTGCAGAACTGCCTTCTTCTGTCGGACGCCGAGCTTCTGTCCGTGGGCAGCTCACTGAAGACCTTCGCGGAGTCTCTCGTCAAGGTGGGCGGTGCTGAGGCAGGCGGCACCGACAGCGCCACATCCGACGTCGGGGAGCCCCGTGGCAGCGAGAGCGGCGTCGTGGCCCACCTCGGCTGCACAATATCAATTCTGGAGCAGCGCATTGCCGCGAAGCGTCTTCGGGTTGCCCTGGCGAAGGAGGAACTTGCGTTGTACAAGTCCGAGCTCACCTTGTACGGCCACTGCGGCGTGCTTACGTGCTCCGACGAGGTTGCCGCGCAGCTGGTGCGCAGCCGCGATGCCATGGCGCACGAGTCCCCTAGAGCCGAAACACAAGCCTCGCGTGACGCCGACAGAGCACACCATGGCGTGAGTGGACTGCCGCAGGGTCTGCACAAGCTGCCGCCAACCGGCCGTTCCGGCTTCGGCACAACGTTTCGCATGGTGGACGGGATGATGCAGAAGGCGGCGCAGACGGTCAAGGCGGCTGGCAGCCACGCGGACTCCGCCCTGCAGGTGGCACTGACCGGCGGCCACGCCGCTGCGCGGCAGCTGCTACAGGCAGGCACCTCCTCTGTCGATGAGCTTCTCGCCTTCACAGGAACCAGCCTTGCAAGCGGCGGGGGTCTTGCTGGTGTCGGTGGCGGTAGCAATGGTGGTGGCGGTGCTGACTTGAGTGGCCTCCTTCGCCGCCAGCAATCCAGTGGTCGCGGCGCTGGCGACGGTGTCGGCGTGGGAGTCTCCCTGCCGAAGCTCGAGCCCTTTCACGTGAGCGACGCCGCGGAGGAGGCGCACCTGCGTGAGCAAAACACGGCGCTGCTACTGGAGCAGCAGGCGGCCACCGCCCAGGACGCCAAGGCGGTCGAGGCCTCCATCCGGGAGCTCTCGCAGCTTACCTCGCTCATGAACGAGCAGGTGGTGCAGCAGACGGAGCAGTTCTCGCTGCTCGTCAAGAACGCGGAGGCGGCGCAGACAAACGTGAAGAAGGCCGTCGGCGAGGTGGCCAAGCCACTGCAGGCCTTCTGGAACCCGACGCGGCAGCTCATCGCACTTCTCTGGACCTGCACAACGCTGTTGCTCGCCGTCAACTGGGCGGCGCGGTGAGCAAATGCAAGAGCGAGCGCTTGGCAGATCCAGAGAGTGAGAGGGACTAATTGTGCAGAGCCCCAGGTAGGCCTGATGTGTTGCAAGTGTGTGTATGTATGTGTCATACACCCGTGGACCTCACAGCCTTCAAAACACCCGTTGTGCTGTCGTGTGTGCGCGCTTCTTGGGGCGAACCCAGAAGAAAAGAAAACAAAAAAAAGAAAGGGTCGACCCTTGTCGGCTATGAAAGTGCTACGCGAAGCTTGCATGAGGAGGGGATAAATGCGGATCTCGCAGGCTCTGTATGTGGGTTTTCTCGACGAAACCACGGAACGTGAGGCTCACCTACACATGCCTGGGATTGATCGGTAGCGTTCTTGCCCCCCCCCCCCCCCCCTCCCTCACCCCTCATGTGTGGTGCTATTGTTCGTCATACGTATGAGGTTTTTTTTTGTTTGTTTGTTCGTAGCGAGTTTCCGCGGTGGCTTAAGATGCTCGCCTCTTTAACCTTCCCCATTGTCACCCCCACACGTTGTACTTCTCGCTTCCCTTGCCACCTCTGCACATATGTGCGCTCACACCCGATACCTCACCGTACACTGGCCACGATGTGCTCACGGGTCTGTCACCCACCCACACCCACACCCACACACTCTCTCTTTTTTCCCCTCAATCCTTCCTAACCTGCCATCCCGTCGCACCACATCACATTCCCTTCACAGTGAAAGGGAAGAAAAGTGGCTATCGGAGACGTCCTACAGACTTTCAAACAGCTGCGCAAGTCCCGTACGAGCCTTCTTGTTAACGCACAATCTGCAGTGCGCCCATCGTCCCCACCCCCTCACCCCCACCGCACCCCGTCCCGGGACTCGGTGCACTCGCTGTTCGTCACATCTTTTTTGTTTTTCCTCGTTTGCGTGGTCGCCGCCCGAAAAGATAGTAGCTGATATCCAACACGCACACGCGAGTGTCCTCCTTTTGGTGCTCCCTAATCTCTCTCCCTTGAGTACACGCACACGTCAAATCACTCTACAAACACGGAAACGGACACACACCCCTGCAGGTCTAGCTTCCCGCCCCTTTTTCTGCAGCCCTTCCGTGATGATGCTCCGGCAGGCGGCGCGACGTGGCACGGTGGCTCCGCCCGGCGGCGCCGCCGCTCGACTCCTCCGTACCACATCTTTCCCAGTCGGCGGCGGCTCCTTTGCGTTTGTCCACCAAGCGCGCCATCAAAGCAGCACCCCCGGCGGCGCAGGGAACGGCGAGGGGCCGTCTGACACCGACACTGCCGCCGCCGGAGCGAAGTCCCGCAGCTCCCGTTTCGTCCGCTCGGCCAACGCCTCTGCCGGTGGTGACGCGACAGCGGCGGCGGATGAGAGCGGCGAGTCCTTCGACGCCGCACTCGCCGGCCGCGACTGGTCATCAATTGCCCCCATCGCGCACACCCGCCTCCGGGCTCCGCGCGAGGTGACAACGATGGGGGAGCTGAACTCGTTCCTGCAGCGGCACATCAGCCTGCTGCGCCAGAATCGACACACGGGGGTTCGTGTGCTTTCGCAGGCCGAGCTGGGCAAGGTGGTGTTGCCCGCCATCCGGGGCCTCGACGGCAATGCCGTGTCTCTTCTCCTTCAAGCTCTGCGTCTCGCAGACATGAATGAGCGGGCCCCTGTCATGCAAGACGTCGCGAACTGGCTCACGCTGCACGCCCCGAGCCTGCCTCCGCGTGTGCTGGTGAACGCAATGGAGCTGCTGCTTCTCATGAGCGCCTCGGCAGCGTCACAGCTTGCCGTCTCACTGCTGCAGCGGACGGACCTCTTCTCGATCGGCGTGCAGTCGGCCTCGCGCTCGGTGCTGCTCCTGGCAGCGTTACTGCCGGTTACTCTGTTGACTCCGGAAACTTTCGGCGACTCGGCGCAGTCACCGATACAATCCGATGTGAACTCCCCCACGGAGTCCATTAGCTTTGCGGTGAGGAGCCTGCGTGACTACTGCTCCGGCGCAGATTTGCAGTTCGTCTCAGCACTGCAGTTGGAGCGGCTGCTGCGCGGCGTGTGGTCGTTTAGGCGCAACAACGCGGCGCTTTACAGGACCGAGGAGGCTGCTAGCTGGGTAGCGCTCGAGGTGACATTGTGCCAAGCCCTCGCTGCACCAGACAAGACCAATGCGCTGTTGCCGCGCGATGTCATCACCGCATTGGATGAGCTGCAGCAGTGGCGGAAGTGCCAGAGCGCCGGTGCGACGACGGCCGCGGAGGCACCGCTTGAGCGCACCGACGCGGCACTTTGGACTGCGCTGTTGAACCGCCTCGCCGCGGAGACCAGAGCGGCACAGAATCGAGCCGACGACTGCACATCTGCCGCGGACATCTTGCCGCCAAAGTGGTCTTTGGGCGACGTGCCTTGCCTGTGGGCCAGGTGTTTGGCTGACACCCACACAGACGAGGCGTACGTGGCGGCGCTGCGTGATCTGAGGGGTGCTCTGGTAGCCTTGATCGACGCACGCTGCACCGCCGACCCGACGAACCTTGCCGTTCAGCACACCGCGGCGCTCATGTGCGCCGAGGTGGTTGTCGCGGCCATGGCGCGCACTCCCGAGAGCGTGGAGGCCGACACTGCACCCACGGGAAGCGACGAGCCCGCAACCGCGGAGGTCTTTGTCAACCTCACCGCAGTGCTGCCGGAGTCGGCGCTGCAGGCGCTGCTGACGGGAATTGCAGCGGAGCTTGCCGCGCCGAGTATCACGTGGACGGCGACTCTCGTGCGCGACGTCGTTGTCGGGCTGGGGCATAGCAGTGAGCCAACGCACCGGCAGCAGGCCCTCGAGCTTGCGCGTCGGTGGTACGCGCAGCTGCAGGTGCGGGCGCAGGGTGGGGAGCGGCTTCTCCCCCTCGACCTGCTCGCCTTCTTCACGCCAACGCTGCTGAGCGAGGAGAAGGATGGCGTCATCGAGACGGTCAAGACGTCGCTGGCGCGGTGGACGGTGACCGAGGCGCTCTACTTTTTTAGCGAGGTCGCCGCGCATGGCGGCCGGACCGGCGGGGCGGAGTCGCTCGCGGTGCTGCGCAACTCGGGGCGTCTGTTATGCAGCTACGCCGTCAAGGCCTCGCCGGCACAGCTGGCCGATCTGGTGGAGTGCTTCGGCGCCGCTCAGGTCCGCAACGACCATTTCTGCGACGTCGTCACGGAGCGCTTGTCGACGCTGCTGCAGGCCACCCCGCTAGACGCGATGCAGGAGCGGGTCTACGTGTCACCGCCGTTCGTCATCGGCAACACCGCTGCCAAGGATACCGCTAGTGAGAAGACGCCGCACGGGCGGGACGGCGGCGCATCCCGGGATACCACCACCGCCGCTGCCTCAGCCAGGACAACGGCTGCTCCGGCGGTTTCAGGTGGAGCCGTGTCGTATGGCGTGACGCTGACGCACGTGACGCGGCTGCTGCGATCGCTCGCGCTCACCGAGACGCGGCAGCTGAAGCCCTTTTTTGATGCCGTGCCGTTCATACTCACCTCGCTGGAGCGCGGGGAGGGCACCGTGGAGGAGTACACGCAGCTCATCGCGGCGTACGCGAAGATGCTCATCTGGAACTACCCAGTGCTGCGGGCGCTGTCGATGCGCATCCAGGCTGCGCGGCCGAATGAGGTAACACTGGGACACCTCGCAACGGCGCAGCTGGCGTTGCTGCGCATGGACACGGCGATGCCCGCGTTGACTTCCCGTTTCTACGCTGAGCTGACCCGCACATACGCGTCGTCGCCGTCGAGCACCTCGAGCGACACTACGGTGGGCGTTGCGGAGGTGCAGGACATGGTGATGCACCTGTCCATCGTGTCGCGCCTGCACCTTCTGCCGTCCACCGCGCGTGTGGAGGACGCGACCGCGGAGGCTCTGATTGCACGTATCGGCCCGCACACAGACCGCCTGCCTCCCCCGGAAGTGGCCGAGCTGCTGTTATCGCTCAGCCGCCTCGGCAAGGGCCGCTCGCCCGCCTTTGAGGCGCTCAAGGTGCGCACCCTCGGCATGCTGCCGCGTATCCCACCGCGGGTGATGGCGCAGGTGGTGGAGGCCTACGCCCTGGCTGGCCGTGCCGAGGACACGGAGCTCTTCACGCTGGTGGCGGACCGCACCATCTCGATGCGGCACGAGATTGCGGCCGTCACAATCGCCAGCGTGCTTTCGTCGTTTGCCAAGGCGGGCGTGCGCAACGACCGCCTCTTCATCGAGGTCATCCCACGCGTGCGCCACGTCGCCACGTACGGGACGCCGCGCGACTTGACGAATGTTGTGAGCGCCTACGCCCGTGTGACCCTGTGGCACTACAAGCTCTTCTCCCGCATCGCAGAGCGGGCAGTGCAGCTGCGCGCCGACTTTCGTGTGTCTGAGATAGTGGCAATGCTGGAGGCCTTCGCGACGGTGCGCATGCGCTACGACCGCCTCTTTACGGAGTTCGCGCCGCGCATCCAGACGCTGGTGCACCTGCTGGAGCCTGCGGACCTGGCCACGATTGTCGACAGCTACGCGCAGCTCGACATCAAGTGCACGCCGGTCTTCAAGGCGACGGCTGAGCAGGCGGTGCGCCGCGCGAACGCTTTTACTGCAGCAGAGGCACGCACGCTGCTCGAGGCATTCGCGATGCTGTGTGTGGCGCCGCAGGAGTGCATTGATGCGTTGACGGAGCGCTTTCCGGATCTGAAGGACATCGCCTGGGATGCCGCGCGTGACACCACCGAGGAGCAGACGGACGACGCCAACGACTCCTCACAGGCGGTGAAGGCGGAGGCGAGTCAGGGCTGAAGAATTTGGCGTGCTGGAGAGGAGGAGAAGGAGGAGGAGTGTTGAGTCGTGTGTGTGCGAAAAATGTGTGCGATGGGTGGTGTTGGCTTCTGCACAGGGTGCCACCCGTGGTTGCTGGCCTCCTCCTCCCCCCATTCTTGCTACCACGAGTTGTTTACAGGGTCTCGTAACGTATTCCTCTGCCAGAGACGAAACGAAACACAGAGAAAAAAAAAAAAACGTCCAACGAGGATCAAAGAACAAGAAAAAAAATAGGCGAGAGGAGCAAAGCGCGTACAGGGTGCGCCTCATTGTGGCACCTCTTTTTCCTCTCGCTGCCTGGCGGTTGGAGTGCGCAGAGTACAGTGCTGCCCACATGCGAGTGTTTTTTTTTTCTTTGGATCGTGGAGGGGGTTACCGCTAAGCGATTGAGCGAGAATCCTTGAGGAGGGGAATCCTCACGCACCCGCGATTCAGCCTCTCTCTCTAACTGAACAATCCGTCCGTGTGGCTGCTTGCCCTTTTTTTTTGTCGTTGTCACTTATGATTCTCGAATCCTGACACATGCTCACCCTTCTTCTACGCCTACCTCACCTGTCTACTCGTCTCCCTTCTTTTTTTTTTCTTTCAGCGCGATCCATCTCTTCCGGTCGTTCCCTCCCCGAAGACTTCAAAACGACAGCCACAGCCGGTCTCGTCCCCGGCCCTCCTTCTCTCTGTCTCTCTCTCACACCGACACACAAACGCAAACACACACACACACACACACACTGCTGAGCCATGTCAGGGTGTGCCAAGGTCTACCTCGTGTCGGGCAACAAGGGGAAGCTTGTGGAGGTGCAGCATTACCTCACCGAGGCCAACGTCACAGTGGAAGCGATAAAGATCGACCTCACCGAGACGCAGAACTCGTCGGCGGAGAAGATCAGCTGGGACAAGGCGGTGGAGGCGTACCGGGTTGTCAACCACATGCCCGTTGGCGAGCCGCTGCGTCACGGGGGGACACCGGTGATTGTTGATGACACCTCGCTCGAGTTCAGTGCGCTTGGTGGGCTGCCGGGGCCGTACATCAAGTGGTTTCTCGACCGCCTCGGCCCGGAGGGTTTGCTGAAGATGGTGAAGGGCTTCGCGGCGCCGGGAGACGAGGGGGAGAGCGGGGAGGCCACGCCGGCCGCGTCCGTGCCGGCCCACCGTCGCGCCGACGCTGTCTGCGTCATCTCCCTTTGCCGCGGCGTGGACGAGGCGACCGGCGCGCCGCTGGTGCACCAGTTCCGTGGCTTGTGCCACGGCGCACTGCCGACGAAGCCGCGCGGTAACGTTGGGTTCGGGTGGGACTCCATTTTTGCCCCCGAGGCGCAGACCCCCGCGTACGTGAAGACGTTCGCGGAGATGTCGGTGGAGGAGAAGAACACCCTCTCGCACCGCGCCAAGGCACTCGCGATGCTCACCGAGTACCTCAAGTCCTCCCCGCCGCCGTCGTGATGTGGTGCCGCGAGGTGTGTCACGGGAGACAGCGTGTCGAGTCTCTTTCTCTTTTCGTTGAAGTCACACAGTGCTGGTGCTGATCGTTCGCTGCACTGGATCTGGGACCAGTCAGCCCGTGCGGAACACCAGGTGTAACGGTTGTCTCGAAACAACATACCCCCCCCCCCCTTCAGAACAGATGGGCAACAAACATTAATGAGTACGCTAAAACAGTCTTGCGGCGACGTGTGCGTAACGCACCGTTCACACTCTGGCGCAGAGTGCTCTGCAAGCACGTGTGCGAGGCGTGGTGCCCCGTTCTGCTTTAGCGTTTTTAAGGCGTGACAGTGGAGGTGTGCGCCAGACACACGCACACAGACAATAGGTAACCCCCCCTCCCTCTCCTTTTCATCTTCACGCTCCATGGCTTACTCTACCCCCTTCCCCGCCTCACTTTTTCTCCCCCGCCCCCCTTTACCTCCATCCCTCCACCCCTCCCCCAACGCATCCGCCACACACCTCGCTCTCACCCACGCAACGCCCTGCTCCGTACTGTAGCTCTGAACGTGCTGTAAAGCTCTCCTTCCTCTCCCCTTCCTCTCCCCTTCTCCCCTTCCCCCTCTCTCCCATTTTCCGTGTGCCTTTCGCTGTCCCTTCTTTGCTTCTCGTCGAGTGCGTCATCCCGGCCATCTACGCTGCATCGTGTGGTGTGCACCTACGCATCCATTCTCTCCATTGTTTTTTTTTGTTTTCACCCGCCCTCCTCAGTTCTTACCGCTTGTGCCTGCGTGTGTGCACACGTGTCGCCGCTCTGCTGTGTGTGTGTGTGTGTGTGTGTGTGCCCTTTTGTTTTTTTCTTGTTCTTGTTTGTTTCCATCCAATTTCTCGGTGTTTGGCTGTACACGTGTGTATGCGTGTTCGCCCGTTCATCAAGCCCTCACCCCTCCACCCTTTCCTCTGCTCTCCTTCCTTCTCCTACTCTTTCCTATACCCCCTTTCACGACTGTGAAGGTAGTGACAGGTTGACGGCCCCCTTTTTCTGAGAATTCGAGATTTGCCGCCGCCGCCTCCTCCTCCTCCTGAACGTACCTTCACGAACCGTAGCTGGCACTCCGTGCTGCTCTTCTTCTATACGAGAACATCACAAGACTAGGAGAAGAAGAAGGACACACACAAAACAAAAGAGCAGAGAACACATTGAACGATAGAGACGCTTTTGTTGTGTTTTCACACGACCGGACATTCTCTTTCTTGTTGTTGTTTCTGGTTCTTTAACGCGACCCCCCCTCCCTCCCCTTAGATCTCCCTTTCCCTTTCCCCAAGCGGCGGCGTTAGTCTGCCATCAGTCCCGAGCGCTTCACCTTCCCTCGCTAAATACACCCGCTTGACAAGGTCGCTCGGAAAAGCAAAGCGGCAACGACACACACCTGCCGCCCCGTGCAGCGCACAGCACCTCCCAAAAAATACAGATCACCAACAAGGGACGAAGCACCCATCGCGTGCGCTCTTTTCTCCGGCCCTGTCATTGTAGGCTAGTGCGCGTCCTGCTGCACAACCTTGCAATCCCCTTTCTTTTTTTCCCCCTCTTGTCCCTCTTGTGTGTGTCTGTGCTCCGTGTTCTGCGTTTTCACACTTTGTTTTTTCTTTGGTTGTGTCTTTTGATACTTTTGTGTGTTGACAGCACGCTTTCGTGGCAACGTCGTCTTTCCTCCCCCTTTCCTCCTCCTCCTCCTCCTCCCACCTTTTTTTCGCGTGTTTGGCTCCACTCACATCCCCTTGCATCAGCAAGACAGAAGGAAAAAAAGGACAGTAAGAGAACCTGTCCCACATCTTGTCATCTCGCCGCGTCCCCGTTTCTGTCCTTGACCCCCTTTTCTCCCCCCCCCCACCCCCAACCTTCACCTTCACAATCACCCCCTAACCTGTTCACCCCACGCTCGTCCCTTCACAGGCGTCAAGGCCGAAGACTTTTGACCTCTTTTGCCCCCCCCCCTCCCTCTGTCTCTCTGTTTGCTTCCTCCTGGTGACAATCCAGTTTCCCAAACACGTGAGCACGCAGCGGGGCCTCGTCTTTTGCTTTTTTTTTCCCTTGTGAATTCCTTCTGTGTGGGCTTGTGAAGCGCCATCACGCTTGCGTTGTGTTCCCACTTCCTTCCTTTTTTTTTGTTTCTTCCTCTTCCTGCACTTATTTCTGTTTCTCTTCCCTTGCCTCTCTCTGACTCCCCCCCCTCTCTCCCCTGTTCTCTGTGTTCATCGTGATTGCGTTGGCTTCTCCCCTTATCTCCTTTTTTTTTTTTTCCACCTCGCTTTCCGATTCCTCAAGTGTTTCTTGGCTCCTGCGCCTGTTCATCAGTTTTGTTTTTACTCGTCCGTCCGTCTGCGTGCTGGGTTGTTGGCTCAGGTTTGTTTTGGCTGTCTCGCCATCCGCCTGCTGTACCCCACACGGCTCGTTGACGAACTCTGGACGACTCCCTTCTTTTTTTTTTTCTGCTCTGTTTTTCCATCTCCTTTTCACATCACCGCGCTGAGTCATATAACCGTCCTTTCCGGCACCACGACGATTCACCCCCCTCCTCTTCTTCCTCCTTCTTTTCACCCCTTGTGGTGAAGCGGTTTTTCTCGGGTGCGTCTGCGAGCATGATCTGCTGCTCCAGGCTTAGCAAGGTCAAGGTACCGCGAGTTCCCCCGCCGCGCACGCTGACCGAGCTGCGCAGGGCAGAGCTGCGCGAGCGCCGCCGCAGCGAGCCCCCCGCGACACCCCCTCAGCAGAGTTGCGCCTCTACCCCCACCAGCGACTTCGAGGAGATGGCGTGCGCTGCGACGGGGTGCTACATGTACAAGCGCATGGACTCCTCCCTAAACTGCAGCGTCGTCGTGCGTTCAATTCGCCCACCGCAGCGTGTCAAGCCGCTGGAGGCGTGCCGGCCTCCACCGCTGGTCCTCAATGTCGAGTAGAGGACACAGGAGTCACACAACAACCACCTGTCGCGACACGCAACGCACTGCGGAGGCTCTCTGATGCTGCTCAGAAACTGCAGCTGACGGACTCGTGGGACTTGCCCCCCCCCCCCCCCTCTTCCCATCGCGTCCCTCCCTCCTTCTTTACCAATCTTTTCCTTCGGCCTTTTCCATCTCTTTCTCTCTCTCTGGGTCGGTGCGTGGGATCGTTGTCGATTTCTTGTCTCCTTCACTCCTCGACATCCCACCACAGCCGTTTCTGTTTTTTAGTTTGTTTCGTGTGTGCGTGTGTTGGCGTGTTTCTCCACTTGCCTTCCCGCACCCTTCTTCCCCCCCCCGCTCTGCCTCGCGAGGTGTTGATGTAGCGTTGGTGCGTGTCTCACCGACACGTTTTTCTTTTTCTTTTCTTTTTCCTTTGTGGTTCAAGTGTGTGTAGGAGACTCGCTTGACGCTCGTTGTTCGTTCTAAGAAATGTCCTCTGATGTGTTGTGTGGTGTGTGTGTGTGTGTGTGTGTGTGTGTGTCTGTGCACGACCTCCATGTACGTTTGCACTGTCGTCCTGACCCCCCCCCCCCCTCCCCTCCTCCCAGACTCATCCTTCACTGTTCTCCTTCACTTCAGTGTGTTGCTTCTTTTCTGGCTTTCCCTCCCCGCGGCGAGCACATCGGTGGTGAATGGACGCTGAGAGAAAGAAAGAGAGAAAAAAAACTGAGGCTCGACACTGGAGGTGCGAGCGCCAGGACGCTTGTATTCCTCTGCGCCACTTCCATGACGGCGAGTTTGTGTGCGACTGTTACGGTGCGCTTTGTGGCTCCGTGCCTCGCTCGCTTCTCGGCGCGCGCTCTCTCTCTCTCCTCGTGTCCCTTGTGCCATCTACTTGTGCGCCGAACGGAAGGAAAGGAAGGAGCATACACAATGACATTTCGACTCGAATGCAAATAGACTCAACCAACCAGCGTCCCCCTCCCCTCCCCCGTCCAAAAAAAAAAGGAAAAAAAAAGAGAAAAAAGAGTGTCTACGCTCCCAGCATCCGTACACTCCACTCCTCTCACTGCACGCCGCTGAACTTCTTCTTCCCTCGCGTCGTGGACACCCCCTTTTCTTTTCTTTTCGTTTCTTGTCTCCTCTGCTGTGTTGCCTCGGGGGCCGTAGAGGATAGCATTCCTCACGGTGTCTCCCGTTGGCCTGAACTCGGCCGGAGACGGATGTATCCCTCTGTGTTTGTGTGTCTGTGTAGATGGGTGTAGCTGTGATCACGGCGAGTGTGGCGCTAGTCGTCATGTATACTGAAAAAAAAAAGGAGCTTCGGCTCCTCATTTGATATGTTTGCGTCTCTGTACGTTCTTCCTTTCGTCGTGCCACTGTTGCACTCTTCCTTCCCTTTTGCGGTCCCCCCCCCCTCCACTGAAACGATCGTGGCGCTCCCCGTGTACCCTGCCCCTGCGTTGTTTGTGTGCGTACATGTCTGTGTGTGTGTGTGTCATGGCGCGCGTGAACGTGGACTCACGTCTCGCCATCTTCCTCCTCGGGCTTTTCCCCCCTCCCCCTCCCTCCCTCCCTCCTTCGCTCTGTGCTCCTTTCCTTTCACGATTCGGCAGCACGTTGTCTTCGCGCTGCACTGCTGCTTTCTCGCCTAGTCAGTAGCCTTGTTTGCGAATACCTGCGGCACCTGCTCTTGCCTCGGTTGAGACGTGAAGTGCTTTGTGCGGATGTTTCGCAGAGACCTTGTGGAAAGGCAGCTAAGAACAACGGACGTCTTCGTCAGCGCCATCCTTGTCCAGCTGACACGCTGACGTTGCAGTGAAGAAGAACGTTGAAGTCTGTGTACCGCGTGCTTGACGGCGTCGTGTGCACTTTCCACAACCGGTCTCTTGCTTAACATGTGCGTGCACTCCTCGCCTGTCCCGTGTGTATCGCGTCTCTCCCCCCTCCTTCCCCCTCCTCCCTCCCTCTGCCCTCGACAGGTGCCCAACCTCGAGTATGTGCAGCATTTCTCCGCACTCTTCCAAACCCCGTCGATTATCCCTTCTCGAGTGTCCACAACTATCTCGACGCTCAAGTCTTTTTATTATTATTGCTGAAGTTGCGCTGCTGCAGCGCATATTGTTTCACGAGGAAGAAAACAACTCACACACACACACGCATACCCTGAAGAAAACAAAGAAAAAAAACGTCCGATCGATTTTGCTTGCTTCATGTCTTTGTCCTTGTTTTTTTTCCTTCTGACAGGTTTTAAATCTCTGTGCTACTCCTATACAGCCTTCCTTTTTTTTTCTCCCTCTCTCCTGCGTGTCGTATATGCTAGCTGCTCTTTTTTTCTTTCTTTCTTCCTCCGCCTCTCGTCGTCGTGTTTCTTCTTGTCTGCGAGGCTGTGTATGCGAGCCTATACATGTCCTCGCCGTTGTCTTGTTCCGTTTACTTTCGCACACAAGCTCTCTTTTTTTTTTGTTCTCTGTGTGTGCATGTGTGTGCGTGGAGAGGAGTTCAGACCACACTATATTTGCTTCAGCTCTCTGCTGTAGCACTGGTGATTGCTGCTTGTTGTGATCTTCTACATGCCGACCGAAACGTTCGTCGTTGCATCCAGAACGCCGCACCGTCAGTGTCTGACGTCATAAAACATCCACCCACACACATCCACACTCGGGTGCTCTGGAGCCCGGATCATGTCCCAGAAACAACCAAAGAAAAATGTCCACGAGTGAAACGCTCACCCATGCAAAAATAAGAACCACTTCTCCTTTCAAACCAAAACGAAGACCAGAGAACGGAACATGAGCGCAATACGTCCCTGGCACTATACCTGCTAATCAAAACGACTCTTGTTTCTGCTTTTTTTTCTTCTCTCTTTCATCTTGACGTGTGTGTGTGGGTGTGTGCGCCAGTGCTCGCCGCCTGCTGCAGCTTAGACTTACACATTTCTTGTCCATCAACTTCTTTAGCCTTAACTCGTGATCTCGGTGCGGGAGGAAAAGGTGATGCACGCTCATAGTCCTACTGCGGACCGCATTATGCTCTCTTTCTCTCTCCACCATACGGATGCGCTTGACAGATCTGTGCTCTAGTCCATTGCGGATGTCAATGGGTGGAGCAACGGAGGATGCGCAACAAGAAAGGGACCATTGAAAAGAAAAAAAAAACGATTATTTCTGTCTGCAGTCGCGACTGAGCCTCCGCCAAAATGGGAAAAAGCAAACCACACACACACGGATTCTCTTTTTTTTTCCCCCTCCTTAGCTTTTCCCCTTCTTTCATATGTTGAGTGTTGTCTTGTGTTGTCTGCTTAAATATGGTGCAGCACATCGTCTCATTCCGCCACCTCGCTCTCGCTTACACTTACCTCTCTTTCTCTCCCCTCCCTCTTTCCCTCTCTCACAGATTTTTTCCTTTCCTGTTCCATGACAAGCTCAATTTACGACATGCTGCCACAATTCGCTTTTTTCCCTTTCTTTCCTTTTTTCCTTTTTTCATTCGTCACGCCGCTTCCCTCTTCTAACGGTTCCAGCAGTCTCTCTTTCTTTTTCTGTTGTTGTTCTGCCCTTCCTCTTTTCTGCAGCCTCTGCGTGTGTTCTTCAAAATCCCGCGTGCAACGCGTCTTTGTTTTCCACGCACTCGCACCTTTTTTCCCCCAACGCCTGATCGTCCTCCCCCCTTTCTCCTCACTTCGCGCTCGCATGCATTTGAAAACACCAAATGCACCTTCGCATCTATCTTGACCTTCTCGCTATCCCCTCCCACCTTTCCTTGCCTTTGACTGTTTACTTATCTCTCCATCGCTGTGTGGCGGTAAGGATGCCCAGCCGCGAGTGAAGTCACGCACCCCCAGCCTCGTATCCCGTAAGTGCACCCTCCGTCTCTCTCTCTCTCCCCTCTCGTTTTTCAGTCACAAAAGAGAACGTCTGCAGCATTACCCTCCGTCGGTGTCCTGCAGAAAGAACAAAAAAAAGCAAGAGGGGGATGCCGTGAATTTTTTTTTCGAGAGACGGATACTGCCTTACGGAATTCTCTTTTTCTTAAACCCTGCCTTCACTTCGCCTTTTCATTTTTGCTGTTGTCGTAGGCTTACTGTCTTTCTTCTGTACACCTCCTTTGCCTTTCTCTTTTTTTCGCTTTGGGTGTGTCTCGTCAGTGACTTCTCCCCCTGCTCCCTACTAATGACTCCGCTATGTGTGTGCTGTTGCGCGAGAGTCTTTAAAGTACCACTGCTGTTTTTTTTCTCTTTGTTTTGTTCGCTCCGTGTGTCTGTGTGTCTGTGTGCGTGCGCCTGCTTGTTTTCGTATACGTCCTTTTCTGGTCTCCTGCAGATGCACTGCCAATTTACATCATCTTCTTGTGTAGGCGTGTGGGTGTCTGTGTGTGCCTCGAGCTGTTCTTGGCGCATAAGCTGCTGTTCGAGTCTTTTTTTTTTTCCTTCTCTCCATCTACTTCTCCCCTTTTCAGAAACCTCAAAAGTGTTGTCGTTCTAGTGTGTGTGTGTTTGTGTGTTTTATATTGCCTGCGTGGAGTTTCCAGCTTCATCGTACCCTTCCCCCCTCTCTCCCTCCTTTCCTCCCTGTGCGCGTGCCGACGTTGCAGAGGAATGGCGTGTGCGGCTACTCCGGGTTGTCGCGTGTAGGTGGAGTGCCAAGGGGTGTGAGGCCACACATCCGCTCCACGCCCACGACACTGAATGCCGCCGCACGCCTTTCTCGCTGGCACGCTGAAACGACCAGACAAAAAAAAAAGAAGAGAAGGGAAGGAAAGGATCGTGATGAATGCGAAGAGAGACTCGGCACAAGAATCACAAAAGGGGAATCGATCTTGGCCACTGCTCATACGTGACGTTTCGTCGTCGCGTAGTCCTCTTTCTTTTTTCTTGTGTAAAAAGCTCAGTCCTCCTCTTTTTTTTTCCCCCCTCTACCCCCGCTCCTCATATTAGTCTGAGGAGTGGTGTGCTCTGCGTCCCCCCCCTTCCCACCTTACCCACCCCTTCCTCTTCCTACAATGAGAAACATCTCGCCTCGTGACGCTCAACTGAAAGCTCGTCTTCACTTGGCTCGCCTGCACTCCCCCCCCTCCCTCTCTCTACCCCTCCCTTCTCTTTTCTCCCTCCTCCCTCCGCCCCGCCCTTCACCTTTTTTTCCTCTTCTCTCCCTTCTCTTTTCGCAACGGAAGTGAAACGAAACGAAACGAAACGAAAAGAAAATAC
>CAWUFJ010000065.1:0-53000 GCA_963921375.1 Tiliacea citrago
GTCTTTTGACACCTCGCACGTGCGTCTGGCGAATATAGAACTTCAAAAAATTCCATAACTAGTAAATTCATATATATACGAAATCCACCTTAGCTAGACAGAAATTACATCAAATCGTTATAACTTTGCATCCAGGTGACGCATTTTGAAGCTGTTTTCAGCCAAATCAATTTATATAGGTTCCGTACAAGTGTTTTACTAATAAAAATTGACAAAAACGCGAAAAAAATATTTTCGTATATTGACTTAGCAATTTTTGTGAGATTTTTTGAAGGAATTTTCAAAAACTAATTTTATCTCAAAATTCTTATCCGAATCATCGTTTATAGTAGTTTCAATAGATACCTACCTGCCTTACCTGTATTCCGGTGCGTGCTCAGCCACCCCGAGTCCTGTTTGGTAGTGGTTATTTCAGGTTTTTTCATATTTTTCGGTCAAAAAACCAGTTTTTTGACCAAAACTCAAAATTTTTGTATCGCATATAGTTTCAGTGATTTCATAGCTCGCTAGCCCGCGCGGAGACGCGTCTTTTGACACCTCGCACGTGCGTCTGGCGAATATAGAACTTCAAAAAATTCCATAACTAGTAAATTCATATATATACGAAATCCACCTTAGCTAGACAGAAATTACATCAAATCGTTATAACTTTGCATCCAGGTGACGCATTTTGAAGCTGTTTTCAGCCAAATCAATTTATATAGGTTCCGTACAAGTGTTTTACTAATAAAAATTGACAAAAACGCGAAAAAAATATTTTCGTATATTGACTTAGCAATTTTTGTGAGATTTTTTGAAGGAATTTTCAAAAACTAATTTTATCTCAAAATTCTTATCCGAATCATCGTTTATAGTAGTTTCAATAGATACCTACCTGCCTTACCTGTATTCCGGTGCGTGCTCAGCCACCCCGAGTCCTGTTTGGTAGTGGTTATTTCAGGTTTTTTCATATTTTTCGGTCAAAAAACCAGTTTTTTGACCAAAACTCAAAATTTTTGTATCGCATATAGTTTCAGTGATTTCATAGCTCGCTAGCCCGCGCGGAGACGCGTCTTTTGACACCTCGCACGTGCGTCTGGCGAATATAGAACTTCAAAAAATTCCATAACTAGTAAATTCATATATATACGAAATCCACCTTAGCTAGACAGAAATTACATCAAATCGTTATAACTTTGCATCCAGGTGACGCATTTTGAAGCTGTTTTCAGCCAAATCAATTTATATAGGTTCCGTACAAGTGTTTTACTAATAAAAATTGACAAAAACGCGAAAAAAATATTTTCGTATATTGACTTAGCAATTTTTGTGAGATTTTTTGAAGGAATTTTCAAAAACTAATTTTATCTCAAAATTCTTATCCGAATCATCGTTTATAGTAGTTTCAATAGATACCTACCTGCCTTACCTGTATTCCGGTGCGTGCTCAGCCACCCCGAGTCCTGTTTGGTAGTGGTTATTTCAGGTTTTTTCATATTTTTCGATATAGAACTTCAAAAAATTCCATAACTAGTAAATTCATATATATACGAAATCCACCTTAGCTAGACAGAAATTACATCAAATCGTTATAACTTTGCATCCAGGTGACGCATTTTGAAGCTGTTTTCAGCCAAATCAATTTATATAGGTTCCGTACAAGTGTTTTACTAATAAAAATTGACAAAAACGCGAAAAAAATATTTTCGTATATTGACTTAGCAATTTTTGTGAGATTTTTTGAAGGAATTTTCAAAAACTAATTTTATCTCAAAATTCTTATCCGAATCATCGTTTATAGTAGTTTCAATAGATACCTACCTGCCTTACCTGTATTCCGGTGCGTGCTCAGCCACCCCGAGTCCTGTTTGGTAGTGGTTATTTCAGGTTTTTTCATATTTTTCGGTCAAAAAACCAGTTTTTTGACCAAAACTCAAAATTTTTGTATCGCATATAGTTTCAGTGATTTCATAGCTCGCTAGCCCGCGCGGAGACGCGTCTTTTGACACCTCGCACGTGCGTCTGGCGAATATAGAACTTCAAAAAATTCCATAACTAGTAAATTCATATATATACGAAATCCACCTTAGCTAGACAGAAATTACATCAAATCGTTATAACTTTGCATCCAGGTGACGCATTTTGAAGCTGTTTTCAGCCAAATCAATTTATATAGGTTCCGTACAAGTGTTTTACTAATAAAAATTGACAAAAACGCGAAAAAAATATTTTCGTATATTGACTTAGCAATTTTTGTGAGATTTTTTGAAGGAATTTTCAAAAACTAATTTTATCTCAAAATTCTTATCCGAATCATCGTTTATAGTAGTTTCAATAGATACCTACCTGCCTTACCTGTATTCCGGTGCGTGCTCAGCCACCCCGAGTCCTGTTTGGTAGTGGTTATTTCAGGTTTTTTCATATTTTTCGGTCAAAAAACCAGTTTTTTGACCAAAACTCAAAATTTTTGTATCGCATATAGTTTCAGTGATTTCATAGCTCGCTAGCCCGCGCGGAGACGCGTCTTTTGACACCTCGCACGTGCGTCTGGCGAATATAGAACTTCAAAAAATTCCATAACTAGTAAATTCATATATATACGAAATCCACCTTAGCTAGACAGAAATTACATCAAATCGTTATAACTTTGCATCCAGGTGACGCATTTTGAAGCTGTTTTCAGCCAAATCAATTTATATAGGTTCCGTACAAGTGTTTTACTAATAAAAATTGACAAAAACGCGAAAAAAATATTTTCGTATATTGACTTAGCAATTTTTGTGAGATTTTTTGAAGGAATTTTCAAAAACTAATTTTATCTCAAAATTCTTATCCGAATCATCGTTTATAGTAGTTTCAATAGATACCTACCTGCCTTACCTGTATTCCGGTGCGTGCTCAGCCACCCCGAGTCCTGTTTGGTAGTGGTTATTTCAGGTTTTTTCATATTTTTCGGTCAAAAAACCAGTTTTTTGACCAAAACTCAAAATTTTTGTATCGCATATAGTTTCAGTGATTTCATAGCTCGCTAGCCCGCGCGGAGACGCGTCTTTTGACACCTCGCACGTGCGTCTGGCGAATATAGAACTTCAAAAAATTCCATAACTAGTAAATTCATATATATACGAAATCCACCTTAGCTAGACAGAAATTACATCAAATCGTTATAACTTTGCATCCAGGTGACGCATTTTGAAGCTGTTTTCAGCCAAATCAATTTATATAGGTTCCGTACAAGTGTTTTACTAATAAAAATTGACAAAAACGCGAAAAAAATATTTTCGTATATTGACTTAGCAATTTTTGTGAGATTTTTTGAAGGAATTTTCAAAAACTAATTTTATCTCAAAATTCTTATCCGAATCATCGTTTATAGTAGTTTCAATAGATACCTACCTGCCTTACCTGTATTCCGGTGCGTGCTCAGCCACCCCGAGTCCTGTTTGGTAGTGGTTATTTCAGGTTTTTTCATATTTTTCGGTCAAAAAACCAGTTTTTTGACCAAAACTCAAAATTTTTGTATCGCATATAGTTTCAGTGATTTCATAGCTCGCTAGCCCGCGCGGAGACGCGTCTTTTGACACCTCGCACGTGCGTCTGGCGAATATAGAACTTCAAAAAATTCCATAACTAGTAAATTCATATATATACGAAATCCACCTTAGCTAGACAGAAATTACATCAAATCGTTATAACTTTGCATCCAGGTGACGCATTTTGAAGCTGTTTTCAGCCAAATCAATTTATATAGGTTCCGTACAAGTGTTTTACTAATAAAAATTGACAAAAACGCGAAAAAAATATTTTCGTATATTGACTTAGCAATTTTTGTGAGATTTTTTGAAGGAATTTTCAAAAACTAATTTTATCTCAAAATTCTTATCCGAATCATCGTTTATAGTAGTTTCAATAGATACCTACCTGCCTTACCTGTATTCCGGTGCGTGCTCAGCCACCCCGAGTCCTGTTTCGTAGTGGTTATTTCAGGTTTTTTCATATTTTTCGATATAGAACTTCAAAAAATTCCATAACTAGTAAATTCATATATATACGAAATCCACCTTAGCTAGACAGAAATTACATCAAATCGTTATAACTTTGCATCCAGGTGACGCATTTTGAAGCTGTTTTCAGCCAAATCAATTTATATAGGTTCCGTACAAGTGTTTTACTAATAAAAATTGACAAAAACGCGAAAAAAATATTTTCGTATATTGACTTAGCAATTTTTGTGAGATTTTTTGAAGGAATTTTCAAAAACTAATTTTATCTCAAAATTCTTATCCGAATCATCGTTTATAGTAGTTTCAATAGATACCTACCTGCCTTACCTGTATTCCGGTGCGTGCTCAGCCACCCCGAGTCCTGTTTGGTAGTGGTTATTTCAGGTTTTTTCATATTTTTCGGTCAAAAAACCAGTTTTTTGACCAAAACTCAAAATTTTTGTATCGCATATAGTTTCAGTGATTTCATAGCTCGCTAGCCCGCGCGGAGACGCGTCTTTTGACACCTCGCACGTGCGTCTGGCGAATATAGAACTTCAAAAAATTCCATAACTAGTAAATTCATATATATACGAAATCCACCTTAGCTAGACAGAAATTACATCAAATCGTTATAACTTTGCATCCAGGTGACGCATTTTGAAGCTGTTTTCAGCCAAATCAATTTATATAGGTTCCGTACAAGTGTTTTACTAATAAAAATTGACAAAAACGCGAAAAAAATATTTTCGTATATTGACTTAGCAATTTTTGTGAGATTTTTTGAAGGAATTTTCAAAAACTAATTTTATCTCAAAATTCTTATCCGAATCATCGTTTATAGTAGTTTCAATAGATACCTACCTGCCTTACCTGTATTCCGGTGCGTGCTCAGCCACCCCGAGTCCTGTTTGGTAGTGGTTATTTCAGGTTTTTTCATATTTTTCGGTCAAAAAACCAGTTTTTTGACCAAAACTCAAAATTTTTGTATCGCATATAGTTTCAGTGATTTCATAGCTCGCTAGCCCGCGCGGAGACGCGTCTTTTGACACCTCGCACGTGCGTCTGGCGAATATAGAACTTCAAAAAATTCCATAACTAGTAAATTCATATATATACGAAATCCACCTTAGCTAGACAGAAATTACATCAAATCGTTATAACTTTGCATCCAGGTGACGCATTTTGAAGCTGTTTTCAGCCAAATCAATTTATATAGGTTCCGTACAAGTGTTTTACTAATAAAAATTGACAAAAACGCGAAAAAAATATTTTCGTATATTGACTTAGCAATTTTTGTGAGATTTTTTGAAGGAATTTTCAAAAACTAATTTTATCTCAAAATTCTTATCCGAATCATCGTTTATAGTAGTTTCAATAGATACCTACCTGCCTTACCTGTATTCCGGTGCGTGCTCAGCCACCCCGAGTCCTGTTTGGTAGTGGTTATTTCAGGTTTTTTCATATTTTTCGGTCAAAAAACCAGTTTTTTGACCAAAACTCAAAATTTTTGTATCGCATATAGTTTCAGTGATTTCATAGCTCGCTAGCCCGCGCGGAGACGCGTCTTTTGACACCTCGCACGTGCGTCTGGCGAATATAGAACTTCAAAAAATTCCATAACTAGTAAATTCATATATATACGAAATCCACCTTAGCTAGACAGAAATTACATCAAATCGTTATAACTTTGCATCCAGGTGACGCATTTTGAAGCTGTTTTCAGCCAAATCAATTTATATAGGTTCCGTACAAGTGTTTTACTAATAAAAATTGACAAAAACGCGAAAAAAATATTTTCGTATATTGACTTAGCAATTTTTGTGAGATTTTTTGAAGGAATTTTCAAAAACTAATTTTATCTCAAAATTCTTATCCGAATCATCGTTTATAGTAGTTTCAATAGATACCTACCTGCCTTACCTGTATTCCGGTGCGTGCTCAGCCACCCCGAGTCCTGTTTGGTAGTGGTTATTTCAGGTTTTTTCATATTTTTCGGTCAAAAAACCAGTTTTTTGACCAAAACTCAAAATTTTTGTATCGCATATAGTTTCAGTGATTTCATAGCTCGCTAGCCCGCGCGGAGACGCGTCTTTTGACACCTCGCACGTGCGTCTGGCGAATATAGAACTTCAAAAAATTCCATAACTAGTAAATTCATATATATACGAAATCCACCTTAGCTAGACAGAAATTACATCAAATCGTTATAACTTTGCATCCAGGTGACGCATTTTGAAGCTGTTTTCAGCCAAATCAATTTATATAGGTTCCGTACAAGTGTTTTACTAATAAAAATTGACAAAAACGCGAAAAAAATATTTTCGTATATTGACTTAGCAATTTTTGTGAGATTTTTTGAAGGAATTTTCAAAAACTAATTTTATCTCAAAATTCTTATCCGAATCATCGTTTATAGTAGTTTCAATAGATACCTACCTGCCTTACCTGTATTCCGGTGCGTGCTCAGCCACCCCGAGTCCTGTTTGGTAGTGGTTATTTCAGGTTTTTTCATATTTTTCGGTCAAAAAACCAGTTTTTTGACCAAAACTCAAAATTTTTGTATCGCATATAGTTTCAGTGATTTCATAGCTCGCTAGCCCGCGCGGAGACGCGTCTTTTGACACCTCGCACGTGCGTCTGGCGAATATAGAACTTCAAAAAATTCCATAACTAGTAAATTCATATATATACGAAATCCACCTTAGCTAGACAGAAATTACATCAAATCGTTATAACTTTGCATCCAGGTGACGCATTTTGAAGCTGTTTTCAGCCAAATCAATTTATATAGGTTCCGTACAAGTGTTTTACTAATAAAAATTGACAAAAACGCGAAAAAAATATTTTCGTATATTGACTTAGCAATTTTTGTGAGATTTTTTGAAGGAATTTTCAAAAACTAATTTTATCTCAAAATTCTTATCCGAATCATCGTTTATAGTAGTTTCAATAGATACCTACCTGCCTTACCTGTATTCCGGTGCGTGCTCAGCCACCCCGAGTCCTGTTTGGTAGTGGTTATTTCAGGTTTTTTCATATTTTTCGATATAGAACTTCAAAAAATTCCATAACTAGTAAATTCATATATATACGAAATCCACCTTAGCTAGACAGAAATTACATCAAATCGTTATAACTTTGCATCCAGGTGACGCATTTTGAAGCTGTTTTCAGCCAAATCAATTTATATAGGTTCCGTACAAGTGTTTTACTAATAAAAATTGACAAAAACGCGAAAAAAATATTTTCGTATATTGACTTAGCAATTTTTGTGAGATTTTTTGAAGGAATTTTCAAAAACTAATTTTATCTCAAAATTCTTATCCGAATCATCGTTTATAGTAGTTTCAATAGATACCTACCTGCCTTACCTGTATTCCGGTGCGTGCTCAGCCACCCCGAGTCCTGTTTGGTAGTGGTTATTTCAGGTTTTTTCATATTTTTCGGTCAAAAAACCAGTTTTTTGACCAAAACTCAAAATTTTTGTATCGCATATAGTTTCAGTGATTTCATAGCTCGCTAGCCCGCGCGGAGACGCGTCTTTTGACACCTCGCACGTGCGTCTGGCGAATATAGAACTTCAAAAAATTCCATAACTAGTAAATTCATATATATACGAAATCCACCTTAGCTAGACAGAAATTACATCAAATCGTTATAACTTTGCATCCAGGTGACGCATTTTGAAGCTGTTTTCAGCCAAATCAATTTATATAGGTTCCGTACAAGTGTTTTACTAATAAAAATTGACAAAAACGCGAAAAAAATATTTTCGTATATTGACTTAGCAATTTTTGTGAGATTTTTTGAAGGAATTTTCAAAAACTAATTTTATCTCAAAATTCTTATCCGAATCATCGTTTATAGTAGTTTCAATAGATACCTACCTGCCTTACCTGTATTCCGGTGCGTGCTCAGCCACCCCGAGTCCTGTTTGGTAGTGGTTATTTCAGGTTTTTTCATATTTTTCGGTCAAAAAACCAGTTTTTTGACCAAAACTCAAAATTTTTGTATCGCATATAGTTTCAGTGATTTCATAGCTCGCTAGCCCGCGCGGAGACGCGTCTTTTGACACCTCGCACGTGCGTCTGGCGAATATAGAACTTCAAAAAATTCCATAACTAGTAAATTCATATATATACGAAATCCACCTTAGCTAGACAGAAATTACATCAAATCGTTATAACTTTGCATCCAGGTGACGCATTTTGAAGCTGTTTTCAGCCAAATCAATTTATATAGGTTCCGTACAAGTGTTTTACTAATAAAAATTGACAAAAACGCGAAAAAAATATTTTCGTATATTGACTTAGCAATTTTTGTGAGATTTTTTGAAGGAATTTTCAAAAACTAATTTTATCTCAAAATTCTTATCCGAATCATCGTTTATAGTAGTTTCAATAGATACCTACCTGCCTTACCTGTATTCCGGTGCGTGCTCAGCCACCCCGAGTCCTGTTTGGTAGTGGTTATTTCAGGTTTTTTCATATTTTTCGGTCAAAAAACCAGTTTTTTGACCAAAACTCAAAATTTTTGTATCGCATATAGTTTCAGTGATTTCATAGCTCGCTAGCCCGCGCGGAGACGCGTCTTTTGACACCTCGCACGTGCGTCTGGCGAATATAGAACTTCAAAAAATTCCATAACTAGTAAATTCATATATATACGAAATCCACCTTAGCTAGACAGAAATTACATCAAATCGTTATAACTTTGCATCCAGGTGACGCATTTTGAAGCTGTTTTCAGCCAAATCAATTTATATAGGTTCCGTACAAGTGTTTTACTAATAAAAATTGACAAAAACGCGAAAAAAATATTTTCGTATATTGACTTAGCAATTTTTGTGAGATTTTTTGAAGGAATTTTCAAAAACTAATTTTATCTCAAAATTCTTATCCGAATCATCGTTTATAGTAGTTTCAATAGATACCTACCTGCCTTACCTGTATTCCGGTGCGTGCTCAGCCACCCCGAGTCCTGTTTGGTAGTGGTTATTTCAGGTTTTTTCATATTTTTCGGTCAAAAAACCAGTTTTTTGACCAAAACTCAAAATTTTTGTATCGCATATAGTTTCAGTGATTTCATAGCTCGCTAGCCCGCGCGGAGACGCGTCTTTTGACACCTCGCACGTGCGTCTGGCGAATATAGAACTTCAAAAAATTCCATAACTAGTAAATTCATATATATACGAAATCCACCTTAGCTAGACAGAAATTACATCAAATCGTTATAACTTTGCATCCAGGTGACGCATTTTGAAGCTGTTTTCAGCCAAATCAATTTATATAGGTTCCGTACAAGTGTTTTACTAATAAAAATTGACAAAAACGCGAAAAAAATATTTTCGTATATTGACTTAGCAATTTTTGTGAGATTTTTTGAAGGAATTTTCAAAAACTAATTTTATCTCAAAATTCTTATCCGAATCATCGTTTATAGTAGTTTCAATAGATACCTACCTGCCTTACCTGTATTCCGGTGCGTGCTCAGCCACCCCGAGTCCTGTTTGGTAGTGGTTATTTCAGGTTTTTTCATATTTTTCGATATAGAACTTCAAAAAATTCCATAACTAGTAAATTCATATATATACGAAATCCACCTTAGCTAGACAGAAATTACATCAAATCGTTATAACTTTGCATCCAGGTGACGCATTTTGAAGCTGTTTTCAGCCAAATCAATTTATATAGGTTCCGTACAAGTGTTTTACTAATAAAAATTGACAAAAACGCGAAAAAAATATTTTCGTATATTGACTTAGCAATTTTTGTGAGATTTTTTGAAGGAATTTTCAAAAACTAATTTTATCTCAAAATTCTTATCCGAATCATCGTTTATAGTAGTTTCAATAGATACCTACCTGCCTTACCTGTATTCCGGTGCGTGCTCAGCCACCCCGAGTCCTGTTTGGTAGTGGTTATTTCAGGTTTTTTCATATTTTTCGGTCAAAAAACCAGTTTTTTGACCAAAACTCAAAATTTTTGTATCGCATATAGTTTCAGTGATTTCATAGCTCGCTAGCCCGCGCGGAGACGCGTCTTTTGACACCTCGCACGTGCGTCTGGCGAATATAGAACTTCAAAAAATTCCATAACTAGTAAATTCATATATATACGAAATCCACCTTAGCTAGACAGAAATTACATCAAATCGTTATAACTTTGCATCCAGGTGACGCATTTTGAAGCTGTTTTCAGCCAAATCAATTTATATAGGTTCCGTACAAGTGTTTTACTAATAAAAATTGACAAAAACGCGAAAAAAATATTTTCGTATATTGACTTAGCAATTTTTGTGAGATTTTTTGAAGGAATTTTCAAAAACTAATTTTATCTCAAAATTCTTATCCGAATCATCGTTTATAGTAGTTTCAATAGATACCTACCTGCCTTACCTGTATTCCGGTGCGTGCTCAGCCACCCCGAGTCCTGTTTGGTAGTGGTTATTTCAGGTTTTTTCATATTTTTCGGTCAAAAAACCAGTTTTTTGACCAAAACTCAAAATTTTTGTATCGCATATAGTTTCAGTGATTTCATAGCTCGCTAGCCCGCGCGGAGACGCGTCTTTTGACACCTCGCACGTGCGTCTGGCGAATATAGAACTTCAAAAAATTCCATAACTAGTAAATTCATATATATACGAAATCCACCTTAGCTAGACAGAAATTACATCAAATCGTTATAACTTTGCATCCAGGTGACGCATTTTGAAGCTGTTTTCAGCCAAATCAATTTATATAGGTTCCGTACAAGTGTTTTACTAATAAAAATTGACAAAAACGCGAAAAAAATATTTTCGTATATTGACTTAGCAATTTTTGTGAGATTTTTTGAAGGAATTTTCAAAAACTAATTTTATCTCAAAATTCTTATCCGAATCATCGTTTATAGTAGTTTCAATAGATACCTACCTGCCTTACCTGTATTCCGGTGCGTGCTCAGCCACCCCGAGTCCTGTTTGGTAGTGGTTATTTCAGGTTTTTTCATATTTTTCGGTCAAAAAACCAGTTTTTTGACCAAAACTCAAAATTTTTGTATCGCATATAGTTTCAGTGATTTCATAGCTCGCTAGCCCGCGCGGAGACGCGTCTTTTGACACCTCGCACGTGCGTCTGGCGAATATAGAACTTCAAAAAATTCCATAACTAGTAAATTCATATATATACGAAATCCACCTTAGCTAGACAGAAATTACATCAAATCGTTATAACTTTGCATCCAGGTGACGCATTTTGAAGCTGTTTTCAGCCAAATCAATTTATATAGGTTCCGTACAAGTGTTTTACTAATAAAAATTGACAAAAACGCGAAAAAAATATTTTCGTATATTGACTTAGCAATTTTTGTGAGATTTTTTGAAGGAATTTTCAAAAACTAATTTTATCTCAAAATTCTTATCCGAATCATCGTTTATAGTAGTTTCAATAGATACCTACCTGCCTTACCTGTATTCCGGTGCGTGCTCAGCCACCCCGAGTCCTGTTTGGTAGTGGTTATTTCAGGTTTTTTCATATTTTTCGGTCAAAAAACCAGTTTTTTGACCAAAACTCAAAATTTTTGTATCGCATATAGTTTCAGTGATTTCATAGCTCGCTAGCCCGCGCGGAGACGCGTCTTTTGACACCTCGCACGTGCGTCTGGCGAATATAGAACTTCAAAAAATTCCATAACTAGTAAATTCATATATATACGAAATCCACCTTAGCTAGACAGAAATTACATCAAATCGTTATAACTTTGCATCCAGGTGACGCATTTTGAAGCTGTTTTCAGCCAAATCAATTTATATAGGTTCCGTACAAGTGTTTTACTAATAAAAATTGACAAAAACGCGAAAAAAATATTTTCGTATATTGACTTAGCAATTTTTGTGAGATTTTTTGAAGGAATTTTCAAAAACTAATTTTATCTCAAAATTCTTATCCGAATCATCGTTTATAGTAGTTTCAATAGATACCTACCTGCCTTACCTGTATTCCGGTGCGTGCTCAGCCACCCCGAGTCCTGTTTGGTAGTGGTTATTTCAGGTTTTTTCATATTTTTCGGTCAAAAAACCAGTTTTTTGACCAAAACTCAAAATTTTTGTATCGCATATAGTTTCAGTGATTTCATAGCTCGCTAGCCCGCGCGGAGACGCGTCTTTTGACACCTCGCACGTGCGTCTGGCGAATATAGAACTTCAAAAAATTCCATAACTAGTAAATTCATATATATACGAAATCCACCTTAGCTAGACAGAAATTACATCAAATCGTTATAACTTTGCATCCAGGTGACGCATTTTGAAGCTGTTTTCAGCCAAATCAATTTATATAGGTTCCGTACAAGTGTTTTACTAATAAAAATTGACAAAAACGCGAAAAAAATATTTTCGTATATTGACTTAGCAATTTTTGTGAGATTTTTTGAAGGAATTTTCAAAAACTAATTTTATCTCAAAATTCTTATCCGAATCATCGTTTATAGTAGTTTCAATAGATACCTACCTGCCTTACCTGTATTCCGGTGCGTGCTCAGCCACCCCGAGTCCTGTTTGGTAGTGGTTATTTCAGGTTTTTTCATATTTTTCGGTCAAAAAACCAGTTTTTTGACCAAAACTCAAAATTTTTGTATCGCATATAGTTTCAGTGATTTCATAGCTCGCTAGCCCGCGCGGAGACGCGTCTTTTGACACCTCGCACGTGCGTCTGGCGAATATAGAACTTCAAAAAATTCCATAACTAGTAAATTCATATATATACGAAATCCACCTTAGCTAGACAGAAATTACATCAAATCGTTATAACTTTGCATCCAGGTGACGCATTTTGAAGCTGTTTTCAGCCAAATCAATTTATATAGGTTCCGTACAAGTGTTTTACTAATAAAAATTGACAAAAACGCGAAAAAAATATTTTCGTATATTGACTTAGCAATTTTTGTGAGATTTTTTGAAGGAATTTTCAAAAACTAATTTTATCTCAAAATTCTTATCCGAATCATCGTTTATAGTAGTTTCAATAGATACCTACCTGCCTTACCTGTATTCCGGTGCGTGCTCAGCCACCCCGAGTCCTGTTTGGTAGTGGTTATTTCAGGTTTTTTCATATTTTTCGGTCAAAAAACCAGTTTTTTGACCAAAACTCAAAATTTTTGTATCGCATATAGTTTCAGTGATTTCATAGCTCGCTAGCCCGCGCGGAGACGCGTCTTTTGACACCTCGCACGTGCGTCTGGCGAATATAGAACTTCAAAAAATTCCATAACTAGTAAATTCATATATATACGAAATCCACCTTAGCTAGACAGAAATTACATCAAATCGTTATAACTTTGCATCCAGGTGACGCATTTTGAAGCTGTTTTCAGCCAAATCAATTTATATAGGTTCCGTACAAGTGTTTTACTAATAAAAATTGACAAAAACGCGAAAAAAATATTTTCGTATATTGACTTAGCAATTTTTGTGAGATTTTTTGAAGGAATTTTCAAAAACTAATTTTATCTCAAAATTCTTATCCGAATCATCGTTTATAGTAGTTTCAATAGATACCTACCTGCCTTACCTGTATTCCGGTGCGTGCTCAGCCACCCCGAGTCCTGTTTGGTAGTGGTTATTTCAGGTTTTTTCATATTTTTCGGTCAAAAAACCAGTTTTTTGACCAAAACTCAAAATTTTTGTATCGCATATAGTTTCAGTGATTTCATAGCTCGCTAGCCCGCGCGGAGACGCGTCTTTTGACACCTCGCACGTGCGTCTGGCGAATATAGAACTTCAAAAAATTCCATAACTAGTAAATTCATATATATACGAAATCCACCTTAGCTAGACAGAAATTACATCAAATCGTTATAACTTTGCATCCAGGTGACGCATTTTGAAGCTGTTTTCAGCCAAATCAATTTATATAGGTTCCGTACAAGTGTTTTACTAATAAAAATTGACAAAAACGCGAAAAAAATATTTTCGTATATTGACTTAGCAATTTTTGTGAGATTTTTTGAAGGAATTTTCAAAAACTAATTTTATCTCAAAATTCTTATCCGAATCATCGTTTATAGTAGTTTCAATAGATACCTACCTGCCTTACCTGTATTCCGGTGCGTGCTCAGCCACCCCGAGTCCTGTTTGGTAGTGGTTATTTCAGGTTTTTTCATATTTTTCGGTCAAAAAACCAGTTTTTTGACCAAAACTCAAAATTTTTGTATCGCATATAGTTTCAGTGATTTCATAGCTCGCTAGCCCGCGCGGAGACGCGTCTTTTGACACCTCGCACGTGCGTCTGGCGAATATAGAACTTCAAAAAATTCCATAACTAGTAAATTCATATATATACGAAATCCACCTTAGCTAGACAGAAATTACATCAAATCGTTATAACTTTGCATCCAGGTGACGCATTTTGAAGCTGTTTTCAGCCAAATCAATTTATATAGGTTCCGTACAAGTGTTTTACTAATAAAAATTGACAAAAACGCGAAAAAAATATTTTCGTATATTGACTTAGCAATTTTTGTGAGATTTTTTGAAGGAATTTTCAAAAACTAATTTTATCTCAAAATTCTTATCCGAATCATCGTTTATAGTAGTTTCAATAGATACCTACCTGCCTTACCTGTATTCCGGTGCGTGCTCAGCCACCCCGAGTCCTGTTTGGTAGTGGTTATTTCAGGTTTTTTCATATTTTTCGGTCAAAAAACCAGTTTTTTGACCAAAACTCAAAATTTTTGTATCGCATATAGTTTCAGTGATTTCATAGCTCGCTAGCCCGCGCGGAGACGCGTCTTTTGACACCTCGCACGTGCGTCTGGCGAATATAGAACTTCAAAAAATTCCATAACTAGTAAATTCATATATATACGAAATCCACCTTAGCTAGACAGAAATTACATCAAATCGTTATAACTTTGCATCCAGGTGACGCATTTTGAAGCTGTTTTCAGCCAAATCAATTTATATAGGTTCCGTACAAGTGTTTTACTAATAAAAATTGACAAAAACGCGAAAAAAATATTTTCGTATATTGACTTAGCAATTTTTGTGAGATTTTTTGAAGGAATTTTCAAAAACTAATTTTATCTCAAAATTCTTATCCGAATCATCGTTTATAGTAGTTTCAATAGATACCTACCTGCCTTACCTGTATTCCGGTGCGTGCTCAGCCACCCCGAGTCCTGTTTGGTAGTGGTTATTTCAGGTTTTTTCATATTTTTCGGTCAAAAAACCAGTTTTTTGACCAAAACTCAAAATTTTTGTATCGCATATAGTTTCAGTGATTTCATAGCTCGCTAGCCCGCGCGGAGACGCGTCTTTTGACACCTCGCACGTGCGTCTGGCGAATATAGAACTTCAAAAAATTCCATAACTAGTAAATTCATATATATACGAAATCCACCTTAGCTAGACAGAAATTACATCAAATCGTTATAACTTTGCATCCAGGTGACGCATTTTGAAGCTGTTTTCAGCCAAATCAATTTATATAGGTTCCGTACAAGTGTTTTACTAATAAAAATTGACAAAAACGCGAAAAAAATATTTTCGTATATTGACTTAGCAATTTTTGTGAGATTTTTTGAAGGAATTTTCAAAAACTAATTTTATCTCAAAATTCTTATCCGAATCATCGTTTATAGTAGTTTCAATAGATACCTACCTGCCTTACCTGTATTCCGGTGCGTGCTCAGCCACCCCGAGTCCTGTTTGGTAGTGGTTATTTCAGGTTTTTTCATATTTTTCGGTCAAAAAACCAGTTTTTTGACCAAAACTCAAAATTTTTGTATCGCATATAGTTTCAGTGATTTCATAGCTCGCTAGCCCGCGCGGAGACGCGTCTTTTGACACCTCGCACGTGCGTCTGGCGAATATAGAACTTCAAAAAATTCCATAACTAGTAAATTCATATATACAGGGTGTCCCGTAAATAATGGATCAAACGTAACGGGTAGGTAGCTTACCTCATTTCCAACAACTAATTTGAACAGTAAAAAAAAAAACCGAAAAGGTAACCAAGAATTTTTTTTTTTCGATTTTTACTATTTTCTGTACCAGCATTCAGTGTTTTTAATGCTGTTGCTGCAAATGGTATCATATTTAGGTGTGATTTTTGTCATACATTTCTGAATAGTTTACTAATGTACATATAAGATACCATTTTTTTAAATAACATTTTATTTGCCTTAGAAAAAAAATCTTGAATTGAAAAGTTTTGTTTTTACGATGAAAAGACCAGAATTGGAAAAATTCTCCTGTAAAAAAAATGTATGACAACAAAGTGTACCATTATTTTAAAAACTTGTAAAATTACTAAGGGTTGCAAATTGGTTTAAAACTTACGCCTAGTCTTTGTCGTTACAAAGATATTGCTATGAATCTGACAGAGGTGCCAAATTACGAAATAAAATAAAATTTGAAAAAGTTTGCACAATTCAACTATTTTCTTAAAAATGTTTAGGTATCTCAGCGTATGAAAAAAATTAGGAGGTTAAATTAAAAAAAAATACAAATAAATCGTTTATTTTGTTTTTACAGTAAATGTTCAAACTGACGTCCCCCTACGAGAATGCAAAGTCTGCACCTCCTAATAAAGGAAGCTCTTATCCGACGGACAAAATGACTGTTGTTTATTTCTGATACAGCAGATTGGATGCGCTGACGTAATTCTTCTTCCGACGTTATTCGTTGTTTGTAAACTTTGTCTTTTAAACATCCCCAATAAAAAAAATCTAAGGGATTTAAATCCGGAGATCGCGGAGGCCACAAAATTGGTCCTAATCGGCCGATCCATCTGTCACGGTAAGTTTCATTGAGTTGCGCCCTTACTGCCTTCGCATAGTGAGCGGGGCAACCATCATTTTGTAACCACATTGCTTGCCGCACGTCTTCTGGAATATTTTCTAATAACGTTGGCAACTCATTCCTTAAAAAATGCAGATAGTATTCGACGTTTAGAGTTGCTGGTAGTTCAAAGGGCCCTATTATTTGCCCATTTATTATTTCTGCCCATAAATTTATTTTAAATTGATGTTGGCTCCTGTCCTCTCGCATCAAATGTGGGTTTACCAGCTGCCAACTGTGTACATTATGCAAATTGAGATATCCATCTCGCCGGCATGAAGACTCGTCACTCCATAAAATTTTATTAAAAAACTGTGGGTCCGCCCGTATCATTCTAAGCATCCTTTGGCAAAATGCTACTCTTTGCGGGTAATCACGTGACGTCAGCGTTTGAACACGTTGCACGTGACATGGGTGCAACCGGTGCCTTTTTAGAACTCGATGTACCGTCGATCTTGGAATACCTGTGCGTTGCGCTATGACGTGAATTGAGACCGACGAATCTTCCTCGATTTCTCGAATAATAATTTCGTCATTGACTTGTGACGGTCGCCCTTCACTGGCACCCCCAACTCCGGTGCCAAGAATTCTTCCCTCAAGAAGCGCGTTATGCACTCTAATGAATACGCGATAGTCGGGATGTCGATCCCGGTTCGGGTATCTTTCACGATACAATCTTGCGGCCGCCCTGGCATTACCTCTTGCTTCTCCGTAGATAAAATGCATTTCGGCATACTCCCGTGGCGTGTACTCGTAACGAGGCATCGTACTACTGCACACACCTACAACCTCACACAAACGATTGTTTTCGAAGTCCGTAGGATTGCCAAGTCATTCGTCCAAAACACAAACAGTTCCAAATCGTTAGGCAAAGCAAAGTCCAAATACACAGCACAAGTTTAATTTTAAGGAACACAACAGTTAGGCACAGCGGGAGCGAAAGTAGTCTGACGTACGTATCAACTCGAAGAGAGATTGGTGTCAACTAAACAAATAAAATTATGCAACAATGAAGCCCTGTATGAGTGAAGAGTGAAGGAAAAAAAATACCTGCACAAAGACACCGATTTACCAAAAATACAAAAGCGGCGCTATCTATCCCTTTCACACTGAGTGAGGTGCAACTCCGCAGGTAGCGGTCCCAAATTCCGAACAGATGACGTCATCAGCTCGGAATTACGCTACACGCTTAACCACATGCTTAGATTACAAGCATAAAGCCATTACGAGAAAGAAAAGTTAGATTGTACCATTTTAATTTCTGTTCTGTCTTCTTCATCACATTCATAGCAATATCTTTGTAACCGCAAGGACTAGACGTATGTTTTATACCAATTTGCAAACCTTAGTAATTTTACAAGTTTTTAAAATAATGGTACACTTTGGTGTCATACATTTTTTTTACAGGAGAATTTTTCCAATTCTGGTCTTTTCATCGTAAAAACAAAACTTTTCAATTCAAGATTTTTTTTCTAAGGCAAATAAAATTTTATTTAAAAAAAAGGTATCTTATAACATTAGTAAACTATTCAGAAATGTTTGACAAAAATCACACCTAAATATGATACCATTTGCAGCAACAGCATTAAATACACTGAATGCTGGTACAGAAAATAGTAAAAATCGAAAAAAAAAAATTCTTGGTTAACTTATCGGTTTTTTTTTACTGTTCAAATCAGTTGTTGGAAATGAGGTAAGCTACCTACCCGTTACGTTTGATCCATTATTTACGGGACACCCTGTATACGAAATCCACCTTAGCTAGACAGAAATTACATCAAATCGTTATAACTTTGCATCCAGGTGACGCATTTTGAAGCTGTTTTCAGCCAAATCAATTTATATAGGTTCCGTACAAGTGTTTTACTAATAAAAATTGACAAAAACGCGAAAAAAATATTTTCGTATATTGACTTAGCAATTTTTGTGAGATTTTTTGAAGGAATTTTCAAAAACTAATTTTATCTCAAAATTCTTATCCGAATCATCGTTTATAGTAGTTTCAATAGATACCTACCTGCCTTACCTGTATTCCGGTGCGTGCTCAGCCACCCCGAGTCCTGTTTGGTAGTGGTTATTTCAGGTTTTTTCATATTTTTCGGTCAAAAAACCAGTTTTTTGACCAAAACTCAAAATTTTTGTATCGCATATAGTTTCAGTGATTTCATAGCTCGCTAGCCCGCGCGGAGACGCGTCTTTTGACACCTCGCACGTGCGTCTGGCGAATATAGAACTTCAAAAAATTCCATAACTAGTAAATTCATATATATACGAAATCCACCTTAGCTAGACAGAAATTACATCAAATCGTTATAACTTTGCATCCAGGTGACGCATTTTGAAGCTGTTTTCAGCCAAATCAATTTATATAGGTTCCGTACAAGTGTTTTACTAATAAAAATTGACAAAAACGCGAAAAAAATATTTTCGTATATTGACTTAGCAATTTTTGTGAGATTTTTTGAAGGAATTTTCAAAAACTAATTTTATCTCAAAATTCTTATCCGAATCATCGTTTATAGTAGTTTCAATAGATACCTACCTGCCTTACCTGTATTCCGGTGCGTGCTCAGCCACCCCGAGTCCTGTTTGGTAGTGGTTATTTCAGGTTTTTTCATATTTTTCGGTCAAAAAACCAGTTTTTTGACCAAAACTCAAAATTTTTGTATCGCATATAGTTTCAGTGATTTCATAGCTCGCTAGCCCGCGCGGAGACGCGTCTTTTGACACCTCGCACGTGCGTCTGGCGAATATAGAACTTCAAAAAATTCCATAACTAGTAAATTCATATATATACGAAATCCACCTTAGCTAGACAGAAATTACATCAAATCGTTATAACTTTGCATCCAGGTGACGCATTTTGAAGCTGTTTTCAGCCAAATCAATTTATATAGGTTCCGTACAAGTGTTTTACTAATAAAAATTGACAAAAACGCGAAAAAAATATTTTCGTATATTGACTTAGCAATTTTTGTGAGATTTTTTGAAGGAATTTTCAAAAACTAATTTTATCTCAAAATTCTTATCCGAATCATCGTTTATAGTAGTTTCAATAGATACCTACCTGCCTTACCTGTATTCCGGTGCGTGCTCAGCCACCCCGAGTCCTGTTTGGTAGTGGTTATTTCAGGTTTTTTCATATTTTTCGGTCAAAAAACCAGTTTTTTGACCAAAACTCAAAATTTTTGTATCGCATATAGTTTCAGTGATTTCATAGCTCGCTAGCCCGCGCGGAGACGCGTCTTTTGACACCTCGCACGTGCGTCTGGCGAATATAGAACTTCAAAAAATTCCATAACTAGTAAATTCATATATATACGAAATCCACCTTAGCTAGACAGAAATTACATCAAATCGTTATAACTTTGCATCCAGGTGACGCATTTTGAAGCTGTTTTCAGCCAAATCAATTTATATAGGTTCCGTACAAGTGTTTTACTAATAAAAATTGACAAAAACGCGAAAAAAATATTTTCGTATATTGACTTAGCAATTTTTGTGAGATTTTTTGAAGGAATTTTCAAAAACTAATTTTATCTCAAAATTCTTATCCGAATCATCGTTTATAGTAGTTTCAATAGATACCTACCTGCCTTACCTGTATTCCGGTGCGTGCTCAGCCACCCCGAGTCCTGTTTGGTAGTGGTTATTTCAGGTTTTTTCATATTTTTCGGTCAAAAAACCAGTTTTTTGACCAAAACTCAAAATTTTTGTATCGCATATAGTTTCAGTGATTTCATAGCTCGCTAGCCCGCGCGGAGACGCGTCTTTTGACACCTCGCACGTGCGTCTGGCGAATATAGAACTTCAAAAAATTCCATAACTAGTAAATTCATATATATACGAAATCCACCTTAGCTAGACAGAAATTACATCAAATCGTTATAACTTTGCATCCAGGTGACGCATTTTGAAGCTGTTTTCAGCCAAATCAATTTATATAGGTTCCGTACAAGTGTTTTACTAATAAAAATTGACAAAAACGCGAAAAAAATATTTTCGTATATTGACTTAGCAATTTTTGTGAGATTTTTTGAAGGAATTTTCAAAAACTAATTTTATCTCAAAATTCTTATCCGAATCATCGTTTATAGTAGTTTCAATAGATACCTACCTGCCTTACCTGTATTCCGGTGCGTGCTCAGCCACCCCGAGTCCTGTTTGGTAGTGGTTATTTCAGGTTTTTTCATATTTTTCGGTCAAAAAACCAGTTTTTTGACCAAAACTCAAAATTTTTGTATCGCATATAGTTTCAGTGATTTCATAGCTCGCTAGCCCGCGCGGAGACGCGTCTTTTGACACCTCGCACGTGCGTCTGGCGAATATAGAACTTCAAAAAATTCCATAACTAGTAAATTCATATATATACGAAATCCACCTTAGCTAGACAGAAATTACATCAAATCGTTATAACTTTGCATCCAGGTGACGCATTTTGAAGCTGTTTTCAGCCAAATCAATTTATATAGGTTCCGTACAAGTGTTTTACTAATAAAAATTGACAAAAACGCGAAAAAAATATTTTCGTATATTGACTTAGCAATTTTTGTGAGATTTTTTGAAGGAATTTTCAAAAACTAATTTTATCTCAAAATTCTTATCCGAATCATCGTTTATAGTAGTTTCAATAGATACCTACCTGCCTTACCTGTATTCCGGTGCGTGCTCAGCCACCCCGAGTCCTGTTTGGTAGTGGTTATTTCAGGTTTTTTCATATTTTTCGGTCAAAAAACCAGTTTTTTGACCAAAACTCAAAATTTTTGTATCGCATATAGTTTCAGTGATTTCATAGCTCGCTAGCCCGCGCGGAGACGCGTCTTTTGACACCTCGCACGTGCGTCTGGCGAATATAGAACTTCAAAAAATTCCATAACTAGTAAATTCATATATATACGAAATCCACCTTAGCTAGACAGAAATTACATCAAATCGTTATAACTTTGCATCCAGGTGACGCATTTTGAAGCTGTTTTCAGCCAAATCAATTTATATAGGTTCCGTACAAGTGTTTTACTAATAAAAATTGACAAAAACGCGAAAAAAATATTTTCGTATATTGACTTAGCAATTTTTGTGAGATTTTTTGAAGGAATTTTCAAAAACTAATTTTATCTCAAAATTCTTATCCGAATCATCGTTTATAGTAGTTTCAATAGATACCTACCTGCCTTACCTGTATTCCGGTGCGTGCTCAGCCACCCCGAGTCCTGTTTGGTAGTGGTTATTTCAGGTTTTTTCATATTTTTCGGTCAAAAAACCAGTTTTTTGACCAAAACTCAAAATTTTTGTATCGCATATAGTTTCAGTGATTTCATAGCTCGCTAGCCCGCGCGGAGACGCGTCTTTTGACACCTCGCACGTGCGTCTGGCGAATATAGAACTTCAAAAAATTCCATAACTAGTAAATTCATATATATACGAAATCCACCTTAGCTAGACAGAAATTACATCAAATCGTTATAACTTTGCATCCAGGTGACGCATTTTGAAGCTGTTTTCAGCCAAATCAATTTATATAGGTTCCGTACAAGTGTTTTACTAATAAAAATTGACAAAAACGCGAAAAAAATATTTTCGTATATTGACTTAGCAATTTTTGTGAGATTTTTTGAAGGAATTTTCAAAAACTAATTTTATCTCAAAATTCTTATCCGAATCATCGTTTATAGTAGTTTCAATAGATACCTACCTGCCTTACCTGTATTCCGGTGCGTGCTCAGCCACCCCGAGTCCTGTTTGGTAGTGGTTATTTCAGGTTTTTTCATATTTTTCGGTCAAAAAACCAGTTTTTTGACCAAAACTCAAAATTTTTGTATCGCATATAGTTTCAGTGATTTCATAGCTCGCTAGCCCGCGCGGAGACGCGTCTTTTGACACCTCGCACGTGCGTCTGGCGAATATAGAACTTCAAAAAATTCCATAACTAGTAAATTCATATATATACGAAATCCACCTTAGCTAGACAGAAATTACATCAAATCGTTATAACTTTGCATCCAGGTGACGCATTTTGAAGCTGTTTTCAGCCAAATCAATTTATATAGGTTCCGTACAAGTGTTTTACTAATAAAAATTGACAAAAACGCGAAAAAAATATTTTCGTATATTGACTTAGCAATTTTTGTGAGATTTTTTGAAGGAATTTTCAAAAACTAATTTTATCTCAAAATTCTTATCCGAATCATCGTTTATAGTAGTTTCAATAGATACCTACCTGCCTTACCTGTATTCCGGTGCGTGCTCAGCCACCCCGAGTCCTGTTTGGTAGTGGTTATTTCAGGTTTTTTCATATTTTTCGGTCAAAAAACCAGTTTTTTGACCAAAACTCAAAATTTTTGTATCGCATATAGTTTCAGTGATTTCATAGCTCGCTAGCCCGCGCGGAGACGCGTCTTTTGACACCTCGCACGTGCGTCTGGCGAATATAGAACTTCAAAAAATTCCATAACTAGTAAATTCATATATATACGAAATCCACCTTAGCTAGACAGAAATTACATCAAATCGTTATAACTTTGCATCCAGGTGACGCATTTTGAAGCTGTTTTCAGCCAAATCAATTTATATAGGTTCCGTACAAGTGTTTTACTAATAAAAATTGACAAAAACGCGAAAAAAATATTTTCGTATATTGACTTAGCAATTTTTGTGAGATTTTTTGAAGGAATTTTCAAAAACTAATTTTATCTCAAAATTCTTATCCGAATCATCGTTTATAGTAGTTTCAATAGATACCTACCTGCCTTACCTGTATTCCGGTGCGTGCTCAGCCACCCCGAGTCCTGTTTGGTAGTGGTTATTTCAGGTTTTTTCATATTTTTCGGTCAAAAAACCAGTTTTTTGACCAAAACTCAAAATTTTTGTATCGCATATAGTTTCAGTGATTTCATAGCTCGCTAGCCCGCGCGGAGACGCGTCTTTTGACACCTCGCACGTGCGTCTGGCGAATATAGAACTTCAAAAAATTCCATAACTAGTAAATTCATATATATACGAAATCCACCTTAGCTAGACAGAAATTACATCAAATCGTTATAACTTTGCATCCAGGTGACGCATTTTGAAGCTGTTTTCAGCCAAATCAATTTATATAGGTTCCGTACAAGTGTTTTACTAATAAAAATTGACAAAAACGCGAAAAAAATATTTTCGTATATTGACTTAGCAATTTTTGTGAGATTTTTTGAAGGAATTTTCAAAAACTAATTTTATCTCAAAATTCTTATCCGAATCATCGTTTATAGTAGTTTCAATAGATACCTACCTGCCTTACCTGTATTCCGGTGCGTGCTCAGCCACCCCGAGTCCTGTTTGGTAGTGGTTATTTCAGGTTTTTTCATATTTTTCGGTCAAAAAACCAGTTTTTTGACCAAAACTCAAAATTTTTGTATCGCATATAGTTTCAGTGATTTCATAGCTCGCTAGCCCGCGCGGAGACGCGTCTTTTGACACCTCGCACGTGCGTCTGGCGAATATAGAACTTCAAAAAATTCCATAACTAGTAAATTCATATATATACGAAATCCACCTTAGCTAGACAGAAATTACATCAAATCGTTATAACTTTGCATCCAGGTGACGCATTTTGAAGCTGTTTTCAGCCAAATCAATTTATATAGGTTCCGTACAAGTGTTTTACTAATAAAAATTGACAAAAACGCGAAAAAAATATTTTCGTATATTGACTTAGCAATTTTTGTGAGATTTTTTGAAGGAATTTTCAAAAACTAATTTTATCTCAAAATTCTTATCCGAATCATCGTTTATAGTAGTTTCAATAGATACCTACCTGCCTTACCTGTATTCCGGTGCGTGCTCAGCCACCCCGAGTCCTGTTTGGTAGTGGTTATTTCAGGTTTTTTCATATTTTTCGGTCAAAAAACCAGTTTTTTGACCAAAACTCAAAATTTTTGTATCGCATATAGTTTCAGTGATTTCATAGCTCGCTAGCCCGCGCGGAGACGCGTCTTTTGACACCTCGCACGTGCGTCTGGCGAATATAGAACTTCAAAAAATTCCATAACTAGTAAATTCATATATATACGAAATCCACCTTAGCTAGACAGAAATTACATCAAATCGTTATAACTTTGCATCCAGGTGACGCATTTTGAAGCTGTTTTCAGCCAAATCAATTTATATAGGTTCCGTACAAGTGTTTTACTAATAAAAATTGACAAAAACGCGAAAAAAATATTTTCGTATATTGACTTAGCAATTTTTGTGAGATTTTTTGAAGGAATTTTCAAAAACTAATTTTATCTCAAAATTCTTATCCGAATCATCGTTTATAGTAGTTTCAATAGATACCTACCTGCCTTACCTGTATTCCGGTGCGTGCTCAGCCACCCCGAGTCCTGTTTGGTAGTGGTTATTTCAGGTTTTTTCATATTTTTCGGTCAAAAAACCAGTTTTTTGACCAAAACTCAAAATTTTTGTATCGCATATAGTTTCAGTGATTTCATAGCTCGCTAGCCCGCGCGGAGACGCGTCTTTTGACACCTCGCACGTGCGTCTGGCGAATATAGAACTTCAAAAAATTCCATAACTAGTAAATTCATATATATACGAAATCCACCTTAGCTAGACAGAAATTACATCAAATCGTTATAACTTTGCATCCAGGTGACGCATTTTGAAGCTGTTTTCAGCCAAATCAATTTATATAGGTTCCGTACAAGTGTTTTACTAATAAAAATTGACAAAAACGCGAAAAAAATATTTTCGTATATTGACTTAGCAATTTTTGTGAGATTTTTTGAAGGAATTTTCAAAAACTAATTTTATCTCAAAATTCTTATCCGAATCATCGTTTATAGTAGTTTCAATAGATACCTACCTGCCTTACCTGTATTCCGGTGCGTGCTCAGCCACCCCGAGTCCTGTTTGGTAGTGGTTATTTCAGGTTTTTTCATATTTTTCGGTCAAAAAACCAGTTTTTTGACCAAAACTCAAAATTTTTGTATCGCATATAGTTTCAGTGATTTCATAGCTCGCTAGCCCGCGCGGAGACGCGTCTTTTGACACCTCGCACGTGCGTCTGGCGAATATAGAACTTCAAAAAATTCCATAACTAGTAAATTCATATATATACGAAATCCACCTTAGCTAGACAGAAATTACATCAAATCGTTATAACTTTGCATCCAGGTGACGCATTTTGAAGCTGTTTTCAGCCAAATCAATTTATATAGGTTCCGTACAAGTGTTTTACTAATAAAAATTGACAAAAACGCGAAAAAAATATTTTCGTATATTGACTTAGCAATTTTTGTGAGATTTTTTGAAGGAATTTTCAAAAACTAATTTTATCTCAAAATTCTTATCCGAATCATCGTTTATAGTAGTTTCAATAGATACCTACCTGCCTTACCTGTATTCCGGTGCGTGCTCAGCCACCCCGAGTCCTGTTTGGTAGTGGTTATTTCAGGTTTTTTCATATTTTTCGGTCAAAAAACCAGTTTTTTGACCAAAACTCAAAATTTTTGTATCGCATATAGTTTCAGTGATTTCATAGCTCGCTAGCCCGCGCGGAGACGCGTCTTTTGACACCTCGCACGTGCGTCTGGCGAATATAGAACTTCAAAAAATTCCATAACTAGTAAATTCATATATATACGAAATCCACCTTAGCTAGACAGAAATTACATCAAATCGTTATAACTTTGCATCCAGGTGACGCATTTTGAAGCTGTTTTCAGCCAAATCAATTTATATAGGTTCCGTACAAGTGTTTTACTAATAAAAATTGACAAAAACGCGAAAAAAATATTTTCGTATATTGACTTAGCAATTTTTGTGAGATTTTTTGAAGGAATTTTCAAAAACTAATTTTATCTCAAAATTCTTATCCGAATCATCGTTTATAGTAGTTTCAATAGATACCTACCTGCCTTACCTGTATTCCGGTGCGTGCTCAGCCACCCCGAGTCCTGTTTGGTAGTGGTTATTTCAGGTTTTTTCATATTTTTCGGTCAAAAAACCAGTTTTTTGACCAAAACTCAAAATTTTTGTATCGCATATAGTTTCAGTGATTTCATAGCTCGCTAGCCCGCGCGGAGACGCGTCTTTTGACACCTCGCACGTGCGTCTGGCGAATATAGAACTTCAAAAAATTCCATAACTAGTAAATTCATATATATACGAAATCCACCTTAGCTAGACAGAAATTACATCAAATCGTTATAACTTTGCATCCAGGTGACGCATTTTGAAGCTGTTTTCAGCCAAATCAATTTATATAGGTTCCGTACAAGTGTTTTACTAATAAAAATTGACAAAAACGCGAAAAAAATATTTTCGTATATTGACTTAGCAATTTTTGTGAGATTTTTTGAAGGAATTTTCAAAAACTAATTTTATCTCAAAATTCTTATCCGAATCATCGTTTATAGTAGTTTCAATAGATACCTACCTGCCTTACCTGTATTCCGGTGCGTGCTCAGCCACCCCGAGTCCTGTTTGGTAGTGGTTATTTCAGGTTTTTTCATATTTTTCGGTCAAAAAACCAGTTTTTTGACCAAAACTCAAAATTTTTGTATCGCATATAGTTTCAGTGATTTCATAGCTCGCTAGCCCGCGCGGAGACGCGTCTTTTGACACCTCGCACGTGCGTCTGGCGAATATAGAACTTCAAAAAATTCCATAACTAGTAAATTCATATATATACGAAATCCACCTTAGCTAGACAGAAATTACATCAAATCGTTATAACTTTGCATCCAGGTGACGCATTTTGAAGCTGTTTTCAGCCAAATCAATTTATATAGGTTCCGTACAAGTGTTTTACTAATAAAAATTGACAAAAACGCGAAAAAAATATTTTCGTATATTGACTTAGCAATTTTTGTGAGATTTTTTGAAGGAATTTTCAAAAACTAATTTTATCTCAAAATTCTTATCCGAATCATCGTTTATAGTAGTTTCAATAGATACCTACCTGCCTTACCTGTATTCCGGTGCGTGCTCAGCCACCCCGAGTCCTGTTTGGTAGTGGTTATTTCAGGTTTTTTCATATTTTTCGGTCAAAAAACCAGTTTTTTGACCAAAACTCAAAATTTTTGTATCGCATATAGTTTCAGTGATTTCATAGCTCGCTAGCCCGCGCGGAGACGCGTCTTTTGACACCTCGCACGTGCGTCTGGCGAATATAGAACTTCAAAAAATTCCATAACTAGTAAATTCATATATATACGAAATCCACCTTAGCTAGACAGAAATTACATCAAATCGTTATAACTTTGCATCCAGGTGACGCATTTTGAAGCTGTTTTCAGCCAAATCAATTTATATAGGTTCCGTACAAGTGTTTTACTAATAAAAATTGACAAAAACGCGAAAAAAATATTTTCGTATATTGACTTAGCAATTTTTGTGAGATTTTTTGAAGGAATTTTCAAAAACTAATTTTATCTCAAAATTCTTATCCGAATCATCGTTTATAGTAGTTTCAATAGATACCTACCTGCCTTACCTGTATTCCGGTGCGTGCTCAGCCACCCCGAGTCCTGTTTGGTAGTGGTTATTTCAGGTTTTTTCATATTTTTCGGTCAAAAAACCAGTTTTTTGACCAAAACTCAAAATTTTTGTATCGCATATAGTTTCAGTGATTTCATAGCTCGCTAGCCCGCGCGGAGACGCGTCTTTTGACACCTCGCACGTGCGTCTGGCGAATATAGAACTTCAAAAAATTCCATAACTAGTAAATTCATATATATACGAAATCCACCTTAGCTAGACAGAAATTACATCAAATCGTTATAACTTTGCATCCAGGTGACGCATTTTGAAGCTGTTTTCAGCCAAATCAATTTATATAGGTTCCGTACAAGTGTTTTACTAATAAAAATTGACAAAAACGCGAAAAAAATATTTTCGTATATTGACTTAGCAATTTTTGTGAGATTTTTTGAAGGAATTTTCAAAACCTAATTTTATCTCAAAATTCTTATCCGAATCATCGTTTATAGTAGTTTCAATAGATACCTACCTGCCTTACCTGTATTCCGGTGCGTGCTCAGCCACCCCGAGTCCTGTTTGGTAGTGGTTATTTCAGGTTTTTTCATATTTTTCGGTCAAAAAACCAGTTTTTTGACCAAAACTCAAAATTTTTGTATCGCATATAGTTTCAGTGATTTCATAGCTCGCTAGCCCGCGCGGAGACGCGTCTTTTGACACCTCGCACGTGCGTCTGGCGAATATAGAACTTCAAAAAATTCCATAACTAGTAAATTCATATATATACGAAATCCACCTTAGCTAGACAGAAACTACATCAAATCGTTATAACTTTGCATCCAGGTGACGCATTTTGAAGCTGTTTTCAGCCAAATCAATTTATATAGGTTCCGTACAAGTGTTTTACTAATAAAAATTGACAAAAACGCGAAAAAAATATTTTCGTATATTGACTTAGCAATTTTTGTGAGATTTTTTGAAGGAATTTTCAAAAACTAATTTTATCTCAAAATTCTTATCCGAATCATCGTTTATAGTAGTTTCAATAGATACCTACCTGCCTTACCTGTATTCCGGTGCGTGCTCAGCCACCCCGAGTCCTGTTTGGTAGTGGTTATTTCAGGTTTTTTCATATTTTTCGGTCAAAAAACCAGTTTTTTGACCAAAACTCAAAATTTTTGTATCGCATATAGTTTCAGTGATTTCATAGCTCGCTAGCCCGCGCGGAGACGCGTCTTTTGACACCTCGCACGTGCGTCTGGCGAATATAGAACTTCAAAAAATTCCATAACTAGTAAATTCATATATATACGAAATCCACCTTAGCTAGACAGAAATTACATCAAATCGTTATAACTTTGCATCCAGGTGACGCATTTTGAAGCTGTTTTCAGCCAAATCAATTTATATAGGTTCCGTACAAGTGTTTTACTAATAAAAATTGACAAAAACGCGAAAAAAATATTTTCGTATATTGACTTAGCAATTTTTGTGAGATTTTTTGAAGGAATTTTCAAAAACTAATTTTATCTCAAAATTCTTATCCGAATCATCGTTTATAGTAGTTTCAATAGATACCTACCTGCCTTACCTGTATTCCGGTGCGTGCTCAGCCACCCCGAGTCCTGTTTGGTAGTGGTTATTTCAGGTTTTTTCATATTTTTCGGTCAAAAAACCAGTTTTTTGACCAAAACTCAAAATTTTTGTATCGCATATAGTTTCAGTGATTTCATAGCTCGCTAGCCCGCGCGGAGACGCGTCTTTTGACACCTCGCACGTGCGTCTGGCGAATATAGAACTTCAAAAAATTCCATAACTAGTAAATTCATATATATACGAAATCCACCTTAGCTAGACAGAAATTACATCAAATCGTTATAACTTTGCATCCAGGTGACGCATTTTGAAGCTGTTTTCAGCCAAATCAATTTATATAGGTTCCGTACAAGTGTTTTACTAATAAAAATTGACAAAAACGCGAAAAAAATATTTTCGTATATTGACTTAGCAATTTTTGTGAGATTTTTTGAAGGAATTTTCAAAAACTAATTTTATCTCAAAATTCTTATCCGAATCATCGTTTATAGTAGTTTCAATAGATACCTACCTGCCTTACCTGTATTCCGGTGCGTGCTCAGCCACCCCGAGTCCTGTTTGGTAGTGGTTATTTCAGGTTTTTTCATATTTTTCGGTCAAAAAACCAGTTTTTTGACCAAAACTCAAAATTTTTGTATCGCATATAGTTTCAGTGATTTCATAGCTCGCTAGCCCGCGCGGAGACGCGTCTTTTGACACCTCGCACGTGCGTCTGGCGAATATAGAACTTCAAAAAATTCCATAACTAGTAAATTCATATATATACGAAATCCACCTTAGCTAGACAGAAATTACATCAAATCGTTATAACTTTGCATCCAGGTGACGCATTTTGAAGCTGTTTTCAGCCAAATCAATTTATATAGGTTCCGTACAAGTGTTTTACTAATAAAAATTGACAAAAACGCGAAAAAAATATTTTCGTATATTGACTTAGCAATTTTTGTGAGATTTTTTGAAGGAATTTTCAAAAACTAATTTTATCTCAAAATTCTTATCCGAATCATCGTTTATAGTAGTTTCAATAGATACCTACCTGCCTTACCTGTATTCCGGTGCGTGCTCAGCCACCCCGAGTCCTGTTTGGTAGTGGTTATTTCAGGTTTTTTCATATTTTTCGGTCAAAAAACCAGTTTTTTGACCAAAACTCAAAATTTTTGTATCGCATATAGTTTCAGTGATTTCATAGCTCGCTAGCCCGCGCGGAGACGCGTCTTTTGACACCTCGCACGTGCGTCTGGCGAATATAGAACTTCAAAAAATTCCATAACTAGTAAATTCATATATATACGAAATCCACCTTAGCTAGACAGAAATTACATCAAATCGTTATAACTTTGCATCCAGGTGACGCATTTTGAAGCTGTTTTCAGCCAAATCAATTTATATAGGTTCCGTACAAGTGTTTTACTAATAAAAATTGACAAAAACGCGAAAAAAATATTTTCGTATATTGACTTAGCAATTTTTGTGAGATTTTTTGAAGGAATTTTCAAAAACTAATTTTATCTCAAAATTCTTATCCGAATCATCGTTTATAGTAGTTTCAATAGATACCTACCTGCCTTACCTGTATTCCGGTGCGTGCTCAGCCACCCCGAGTCCTGTTTGGTAGTGGTTATTTCAGGTTTTTTCATATTTTTCGGTCAAAAAACCAGTTTTTTGACCAAAACTCAAAATTTTTGTATCGCATATAGTTTCAGTGATTTCATAGCTCGCTAGCCCGCGCGGAGACGCGTCTTTTGACACCTCGCACGTGCGTCTGGCGAATATAGAACTTCAAAAAATTCCATAACTAGTAAATTCATATATATACGAAATCCACCTTAGCTAGACAGAAATTACATCAAATCGTTATAACTTTGCATCCAGGTGACGCATTTTGAAGCTGTTTTCAGCCAAATCAATTTATATAGGTTCCGTACAAGTGTTTTACTAATAAAAATTGACAAAAACGCGAAAAAAATATTTTCGTATATTGACTTAGCAATTTTTGTGAGATTTTTTGAAGGAATTTTCAAAAACTAATTTTATCTCAAAATTCTTATCCGAATCATCGTTTATAGTAGTTTCAATAGATACCTACCTGCCTTACCTGTATTCCGGTGCGTGCTCAGCCACCCCGAGTCCTGTTTGGTAGTGGTTATTTCAGGTTTTTTCATATTTTTCGGTCAAAAAACCAGTTTTTTGACCAAAACTCAAAATTTTTGTATCGCATATAGTTTCAGTGATTTCATAGCTCGCTAGCCCGCGCGGAGACGCGTCTTTTGACACCTCGCACGTGCGTCTGGCGAATATAGAACTTCAAAAAATTCCATAACTAGTAAATTCATATATATACGAAATCCACCTTAGCTAGACAGAAATTACATCAAATCGTTATAACTTTGCATCCAGGTGACGCATTTTGAAGCTGTTTTCAGCCAAATCAATTTATATAGGTTCCGTACAAGTGTTTTACTAATAAAAATTGACAAAAACGCGAAAAAAATATTTTCGTATATTGACTTAGCAATTTTTGTGAGATTTTTTGAAGGAATTTTCAAAAACTAATTTTATCTCAAAATTCTTATCCGAATCATCGTTTATAGTAGTTTCAATAGATACCTACCTGCCTTACCTGTATTCCGGTGCGTGCTCAGCCACCCCGAGTCCTGTTTGGTAGTGGTTATTTCAGGTTTTTTCATATTTTTCGGTCAAAAAACCAGTTTTTTGACCAAAACTCAAAATTTTTGTATCGCATATAGTTTCAGTGATTTCATAGCTCGCTAGCCCGCGCGGAGACGCGTCTTTTGACACCTCGCACGTGCGTCTGGCGAATATAGAACTTCAAAAAATTCCATAACTAGTAAATTCATATATATACGAAATCCACCTTAGCTAGACAGAAATTACATCAAATCGTTATAACTTTGCATCCAGGTGACGCATTTTGAAGCTGTTTTCAGCCAAATCAATTTATATAGGTTCCGTACAAGTGTTTTACTAATAAAAATTGACAAAAACGCGAAAAAAATATTTTCGTATATTGACTTAGCAATTTTTGTGAGATTTTTTGAAGGAATTTTCAAAAACTAATTTTATCTCAAAATTCTTATCCGAATCATCGTTTATAGTAGTTTCAATAGATACCTACCTGCCTTACCTGTATTCCGGTGCGTGCTCAGCCACCCCGAGTCCTGTTTGGTAGTGGTTATTTCAGGTTTTTTCATATTTTTCGGTCAAAAAACCAGTTTTTTGACCAAAACTCAAAATTTTTGTATCGCATATAGTTTCAGTGATTTCATAGCTCGCTAGCCCGCGCGGAGACGCGTCTTTTGACACCTCGCACGTGCGTCTGGCGAATATAGAACTTCAAAAAATTCCATAACTAGTAAATTCATATATATACGAAATCCACCTTAGCTAGACAGAAATTACATCAAATCGTTATAACTTTGCATCCAGGTGACGCATTTTGAAGCTGTTTTCAGCCAAATCAATTTATATAGGTTCCGTACAAGTGTTTTACTAATAAAAATTGACAAAAACGCGAAAAAAATATTTTCGTATATTGACTTAGCAATTTTTGTGAGATTTTTTGAAGGAATTTTCAAAAACTAATTTTATCTCAAAATTCTTATCCGAATCATCGTTTATAGTAGTTTCAATAGATACCTACCTGCCTTACCTGTATTCCGGTGCGTGCTCAGCCACCCCGAGTCCTGTTTGGTAGTGGTTATTTCAGGTTTTTTCATATTTTTCGGTCAAAAAACCAGTTTTTTGACCAAAACTCAAAATTTTTGTATCGCATATAGTTTCAGTGATTTCATAGCTCGCTAGCCCGCGCGGAGACGCGTCTTTTGACACCTCGCACGTGCGTCTGGCGAATATAGAACTTCAAAAAATTCCATAACTAGTAAATTCATATATATACGAAATCCACCTTAGCTAGACAGAAATTACATCAAATCGTTATAACTTTGCATCCAGGTGACGCATTTTGAAGCTGTTTTCAGCCAAATCAATTTATATAGGTTCCGTACAAGTGTTTTACTAATAAAAATTGACAAAAACGCGAAAAAAATATTTTCGTATATTGACTTAGCAATTTTTGTGAGATTTTTTGAAGGAATTTTCAAAAACTAATTTTATCTCAAAATTCTTATCCGAATCATCGTTTATAGTAGTTTCAATAGATACCTACCTGCCTTACCTGTATTCCGGTGCGTGCTCAGCCACCCCGAGTCCTGTTTGGTAGTGGTTATTTCAGGTTTTTTCATATTTTTCGGTCAAAAAACCAGTTTTTTGACCAAAACTCAAAATTTTTGTATCGCATATAGTTTCAGTGATTTCATAGCTCGCTAGCCCGCGCGGAGACGCGTCTTTTGACACCTCGCACGTGCGTCTGGCGAATATAGAACTTCAAAAAATTCCATAACTAGTAAATTCATATATATACGAAATCCACCTTAGCTAGACAGAAATTACATCAAATCGTTATAACTTTGCATCCAGGTGACGCATTTTGAAGCTGTTTTCAGCCAAATCAATTTATATAGGTTCCGTACAAGTGTTTTACTAATAAAAATTGACAAAAACGCGAAAAAAATATTTTCGTATTGTGGACTAGAGGAGTAGACTGTAAGATTCGCTGGTTGTAGATTGATATTAGGGTTGTTCTGTATGAACGGAGGTAGCCGTTCACCCAATCCAGAAACAATTCAACAGAGAGATGACTGAGTACGACTCACCTTTTCTCCCGCTGCGGCTGGCTCCCAATTGATCTGAAACGGTCTTTTGATTCGACTGTTGACCGCTGAGCTTGGCACGAGTGACACCACACGGTAATGCACAATTGTTCCTGCTTTATCTATTTTACACTCACGGAGTCAAAAATTAGACAGTTCATTGGGTCAATGGCGACGACAGACTCTTCGGCTCCATGCGTGCGCCGAGTTTTCTTCAGGTGGCGCGCGCGTCGCCTATTCGCAATGACGTCCAGCACCTCGTGGTACGACACAGCCAATCGCGTGCCGACTTAGCGAGCGTACACAGACATTCACTGCTAAATACGTCCAATCATGGGTTATATACAGAACATACCCCCTACCGAAACCATAGTTATGGTTTCTTGGAAACTAAGATTACCCTATTACCTATATAATTAAAGAGAGTCCTAAATTAAACGCTAAATAAACTGTTTACCTATATCTAACAAAAACGTTTTGTTTGAAACTAGTTGCTATAAGGTAATAGGCAGAGCTTATTGGTTGGTCTTTGTAAGACACTTTTTTCGGTGCGCAACGTCACACACCGAACTATTCCGTCGGGACCTGGATGTAATTTTTCTATTTTCCCGAGAGGCCAGTGACAGGACGAAACGTTATCAGTTTTTATTATCACTAAATCTCCAACCTTTGGGTTAGAGGTAGACGTAAACCACTTAGCCTTCTGCTGAAGAGTGTTTAAATATTCGCGACTCCAACGTTTCCAGAAAAGTTGAGAACATCTCTGAATATACTGCCAACGTGACAATCTGTTAATATTTACCTCTTGAACGTCATACTCGGGTATAGAGGTCAAGCTTCGACCAATGAGAAAGTGTCCGGCGGTTAAGACATTAAATTCGTTGGGGTTATCGCTTGCAGGTAGTGGGCACAAGGGACGCGAATTCAAAATAGCTTCCGCCTTACAGAATATCGTGGAAAGTTCCTCAAACGTTAAGGACTTTTCCCCTACACTTCGCACTAGGTGATATTTTGCCGACTTTATGCCCGCTTCCCAGAGACCACCCATATGTGGAGCACTGGGAACATTAAATTTCCAATCAACCTGCCTTTTAGAGCAGCCATGAGAAATGTCATTTTGACCCTCACGCAGGAACCTTTGGATTTCAGACAGATGTTTGCTTGCACCAATAAAATTAGTTCCACAGTCGGAATATAGAACAGCGCACAGACCTCTACGAGCTACGCATCTATCTAAGCACGCAAGGAAACAGTCAGCAGAGAGGGAAGATAACACTTCTAGATGTACTGCTTTGGTTGAAAAGCAGACAAACAGTGCTAAATAAGCCTTTGTCACTTTAGCATTACGACGTAAGCTTTCTTTAATAAAAAATGGACCTCCGAGGTCAACTCCGACGTTAGAAAATACCTTATTAGGCATCAACCGAGTTGGTGGCAAAGGTGCCATTTCGGGTTGCAGTAAAGACGGTTTACATTTGAAACACGTTTTACACTTAGATAAAACGGATCTAATGACGCTACGAGCCGACAATATCCAAAAATTCTCATTGATTATACTTTGTAATGTTCGCGGTCCCACATGTAAATATTTTTTATGTAAATAACTGATCAATAGTTTAGTAAATAAACTATGTTTCGGAAGAAGACGCGGATGTTTACAATTATACGGGAGTTCGGAGTGACCGATGCGACCCCCTACCCTGAGGAAGTCATCGGAATCAATAAATGGAGATAATTTTCTTAATGAGGAAACATGTTTCTTATCTTTAATCATTTTTAATTCCTCTTCAAAATAGGCATTTTGAACGAGTTTTATGAGCTTATCGCGAGCTTCATTTAACTCGATAGTCGATAACACTCTCGATTTATCAGTAGTGTTCATATCACTCCCTTTTCGACTAAATCTTAAAATCCAAGTAAACGATCTTTGCAATTTGGAAAATGATGAAAATTTTTGAAAGATTCTTTCACAAAATTCTGTTTTAGTTTCATTAAAATTATCATTATTTTTATTTTCAGTAAAGAAATTTGCAGACGCTTTTAATTCCGGTACTTTAATATTACTCTCATTAACAAACACCGTCAGGGGCCAATCGATATAATTTTGATACATCCAATCAGTGCCCTGTAACCAACTTTGATTACAACTGACAAGTTGTTCCGGGGACGCTCCGCGAGAACAAATATCGGCTAAATTGTGTTCACTACACACATGGCGCCAAAAATGAGGGGGTAAAACTTCAATAATTTTAGTAACGCGATGACTAACAAATGTTTTCAGTTTATAAGGTTCAGTTTGAAGCCACGACAGTACGACTGTCGAGTCTGAAGCTGATGTTATTTTGTTAATTTTAACGCGAGAAAATGTGTCAACTACGAACTTTATTAATTTGCTCAACAAAACAGCACCCATTAACTCCAACCGAGGAATCGTTACGGGTTTTATTGGTGCGACTTTAGATTTCGCGGTCACTAGACGAACCTTTACGTTACCCTTTTGATCGCGACTGATAACATACACGCATGCTGCGTAGCCACGTAACGAAGCATCACAAAATCCAACCAAGTCGCATTCCGTCTCACCTGGTAATAGCATGTGACGCTCGATACGTAACTCCTTTAACAGAGGAAGTTCCGAAATAAAATGTTGCCACGATTTTTTTATGTTATCCGGCAACTTTTCGTCCCAACCGATGCCTAGCTTCCACAGTTCTTGCATGATCTGCTTTGCAACAAAAGTACATGGTGCGATAAAACCCACGGGATCGTATATCGACGCTAATAATTTTAGTACCGATCGTTTGGTTAACTCGTTGTCCGTTAAATTGACCGAAAAAATAAAATTATCGGATTTTGGAATCCATTTAAGACCCAAAACCTTAATAGTACTATCATTTTCATTTTTAACGAATGTTACGGAATTTTCCCTATTTTCGGAGGGGACGCGTTGTAGTAACTTTTCACTGTTACTCATCCACTTTTTTAAGGTAAAGTTGGCACTTTCAAAAATACCAATTAATTGATCCTGTACCAAGCAAGCTTGCTCAAAAGTATTACATGAATACAGAATGTCATCCATATAAACTCCCTCACGGAGGACCTGAGCAGCGAATGAAAAACGTTTTCCTTCATCGTTAGCTAACTGAAGTAGCGTCCGAATTGCTAAGAACGGTGAACAACTAAGTCCGTATGTAACGGTTTTTAATTCGTATAATTTTATTGGATCGTTCGGCGATTCCCGATATAAAATGTGTTGATATAAGCGATCTTCTTTTCTTAATGAGATAGCACGATACATTTTACAAACATCACTTACTAGACAATATTCAAATAGCCGAAATTTCAAAATGATTGCCGCAATATCCGGATACAGCTTAGGGCCGACTAACAGTATATTATTTAAGGACACGTTATTGCCACTCTTCGCGGATGCGTCGAACACTACACGTAACGGAGTGGAGGTACTAGTAGGTCGCAAAATACTGTGATGTGGAATAATGTATTTGCTAGGCTTGTCACCCTGATAAAGTTCCATATGGCCAAGCTCTTCATATTCCCGCATAAATTCCTTGTACTTATTATTTAAATCAGTAGAACGCGCGAGCTTGCGTTCCGTGTACAGTAACCTGCGCTCAGCCACAGCGCGCGTAGCACCCAGCGGCGAGCACTCAGGCGCAAAAGGCAGCGGAACTACGTATTGCCCGTTTGACTCTCGAGTATGTTCATTAGAGAATATCTCCTCGGCTAACTGATCCATTGGATTAATTGACGGTGTGCACGGCACTTCCTCAATTTCCCAAAAACTGCGTAAGGTTTTTTCAATCGACTGTTCTTCGTCATATGAAACCAATAAATTAAGATTTTGCGAACTATTATTATTAAGTGGATATAATTTTCCGCTAATAACATGACCAAAAACTGTTTTAATTACACTAGGAATACCATTCTTAATGACTAATGGTTTATCTCTAATGATATCTGGCACTATGTCGTTACCTAACAAAATATCTATTCGCGAACGCTTAAAAAACAGTGGATCAGCTAACTTATAAGCGTCATATTCGTTGATGACACTATCTGAGAAAGAGATATTAGGCATATCAGCGGACACCTTTGAAATAACTACTAAATTAACACTAAATGTTGGACCCTTCGCATGTCTTGGTTTTAGTGTACCAGTAACCATGCCTTGGTTTTTGACTATGCCCCCACCTATACCTTGAATGGTAAAAGGACATTTTTTACGTCGTAATCCTAGTTTCTGAGCACATTCAGTAGTTATAAAAGAACTCTGAGCGCCAGAATCGATGACTGCACGGCAGTCTTGATATTGACCAGCACAGTCAATAACATGCGCTAGTGTAGTGCCTAACACTACTCCATATTCGTAATTATTACTAATTAATGCCTGCTGCATGGGTGCGTGTGTTGTGTCACTTACGAAGTGAGACGACACGAGCGCTTGCTGCGTGTGCGAAGGAGATGGCTGCGCTGCCAGGGAGTTCGCCACGGACGATGTTCCCGCGGTTTCTGCCTTCGCGTTATCTTTATGTAATAAATAATGATGCGACGCTGAGCATACCCCGCAATTCATTGTACTTTTACAAGCATTAGCTTGATGATCAGATTTAAGACAATTATGACAAAGTTTTAGTGAATGAACACGGCTCATTCTTTCATCGACAGACAATTTACGAAATTGATCACATCGATAAATCATATGATTTTGTTTACAAATCACACAAGTTAAATTTAAGTTATTATTATTACGATTGTTATTATTGTGCGGAGATCGCGCCGTATTAAGGACTGACTTACACGATGATTTAATTTGGTTTTTATTTTGTGCATTATTATTACTAGATTTCGACGTGTTATTCGAAGAGCTGTCTGTAAAAGTGTGTTCTAGAACTTTAATTTGTTTGTTGACAAAAGCCATTAGTTCTGCAAACGTAGGTATCAACTTTTGATCACGGCATTCCTCGAATAATTTTCGCGTATGTGGGTCGAGTCGTTGTAATGCCAAATGACACAATAAGAAATCGTCCAAGTTATTAATTTTCAATGCTTGAATCGCTTTAAGTGAATGATCAAAGGTTTCTATAAATGAAGTTAAGTTTGAAGTAGTATCTTTAGTTAACGGTGAAAAGTTGAACATTTTATCGAAATACCTACATGCTAGTGTTCTGTGGTCGTGATATTTATCAACTAAACTTTGCCAAACTAATGTGTAATTGGCGGCAGTGATAGGTAGATTTTTAACGATATTTAAGGCAGAACCTTTAACGCATGAAAGCAAATAGTGGAATTTATCGATATCTGAGAGATTTCTATTGTGAACTAATGATGAGAACGTGTCATAAAATGTTATCCAATTTTCAACTTCTCCGTCAAATTGAAATAATGTTATCTTTGGTAACGCGGGTATTGGTACTACTAAATCATTTTTGTCTGACGCAGAACAAAAATCGGATTCTGATTTAGAATGTTTACTAGCGATTAACTGACATGCATTATACATTTCGTCAAATGTTTCGAGTTCAGTAATTGACATTTTTGCAGTAGGTTTTATTTGCACTTCTACTTCGTACAAATCAAATATGGTTGATTCAAATTTCGCACGGACACTTTCCATTTCCGACAATAATACCGTAAACAATTGCAATTTGTCTGGATCAGTTCCCAACTTTTTGGAATAGTCATAAAGCTTTTGTATCTTCGTAAATAAATATTCCTTTCTAACTATTAAGATTTTACGTTTCGTTTCCAATACTTCCGCCATTTTGGAAGCGTGGTTTAAGCTAAATGAAATTAAGAAATCGGTTCGAAGGACCAGAATGTGGACTAGAGGAGTAGACTGTAAGATTCGCTGGTTGTAGATTGATATTAGGGTTGTTCTGTATGAACGGAGGTAGCCGTTCACCCAATCCAGAAACAATTCAACAGAGAGATGACTGAGTACGACTCACCTTTTCTCCCGCTGCGGCTGGCTCCCAATTGATCTGAAACGGTCTTTTGATTCGACTGTTGACCGCTGAGCTTGGCACGAGTGACACCACACGGTAATGCACAATTGTTCCTGCTTTATCTATTTTACACTCACGGAGTCAAAAATTAGACAGTTCATTGGGTCAATGGCGACGACAGACTCTTCGGCTCCATGCGTGCGCCGAGTTTTCTTCAGGTGGCGCGCGCGTCGCCTATTCGCAATGACGTCCACCACCTCGTGGTACGACACAGCCAATCGCGTGCCGACTTAGCGAGCGTACACAGACATTCACTGCTAAATACGTCCAATCATGGGTTATATACAGAACACGTATATTGACTTAGCAATTTTTGTGAGATTTTTTGAAGGAATTTTCAAAAACTAATTTTATCTCAAAATTCTTATCCGAATCATCGTTTATAGTAGTTTCAATAGATACCTACCTGCCTTACCTGTATTCCGGTGCGTGCTCAGCCACCCCGAGTCCTGTTTGGTAGTGGTTATTTCAGGTTTTTTCATATTTTTCGGTCAAAAAACCAGTTTTTTGACCAAAACTCAAAATTTTTGTATCGCATATAGTTTCAGTGATTTCATAGCTCGCTAGCCCGCGCGGAGACGCGTCTTTTGACACCTCGCACGTGCGTCTGGCGAATATAGAACTTCAAAAAATTCCATAACTAGTAAATTCATATATATACGAAATCCACCTTAGCTAGACAGAAATTACATCAAATCGTTATAACTTTGCATCCAGGTGACGCATTTTGAAGCTGTTTTCAGCCAAATCAATTTATATAGGTTCCGTACAAGTGTTTTACTAATAAAAATTGACAAAAACGCGAAAAAAATATTTTCGTATATTGACTTAGCAATTTTTGTGAGATTTTTTGAAGGAATTTTCAAAAACTAATTTTATCTCAAAATTCTTATCCGAATCATCGTTTATAGTAGTTTCAATAGATACCTACCTGCCTTACCTGTATTCCGGTGCGTGCTCAGCCACCCCGAGTCCTGTTTGGTAGTGGTTATTTCAGGTTTTTTCATATTTTTCGGTCAAAAAACCAGTTTTTTGACCAAAACTCAAAATTTTTGTATCGCATATAGTTTCAGTGATTTCATAGCTCGCTAGCCCGCGCGGAGACGCGTCTTTTGACACCTCGCACGTGCGTCTGGCGAATATAGAACTTCAAAAAATTCCATAACTAGTAAATTCATATATATACGAAATCCACCTTAGCTAGACAGAAATTACATCAAATCGTTATAACTTTGCATCCAGGTGAGCTGTTTTCAGCCAAATCAATTTATATAGGTTCCGTACAAGTGTTTTACTAATAAAAATTGACAAAAACGCGAAAAAAATATTTTCGTATATTGACTTAGCAATTTTTGTGAGATTTTTTGAAGGAATTTTCAAAAACTAATTTTATCTCAAAATTCTTATCCGAATCATCGTTTATAGTAGTTTCAATAGATACCTACCTGCCTTACCTGTATTCCGGTGCGTGCTCAGCCACCCCGAGTCCTGTTTGGTAGTGGTTATTTCAGGTTTTTTCATATTTTTCGGTCAAAAAACCAGTTTTTTGACCAAAACTCAAAATTTTTGTATCGCATATAGTTTCAGTGATTTCATAGCTCGCTAGCCCGCGCGGAGACGCGTCTTTTGACACCTCGCACGTGCGTCTGGCGAATATAGAACTTCAAAAAATTCCATAACTAGTAAATTCATATATATACGAAATCCACCTTAGCTAGACAGAAATTACATCAAATCGTTATAACTTTGCATCCAGGTGACGCATTTTGAAGCTGTTTTCAGCCAAATCAATTTATATAGGTTCCGTACAAGTGTTTTACTAATAAAAATTGACAAAAACGCGAAAAAAATATTTTCGTATATTGACTTAGCAATTTTTGTGAGATTTTTTGAAGGAATTTTCAAAAACTAATTTTATCTCAAAATTCTTATCCGAATCATCGTTTATAGTAGTTTCAATAGATACCTACCTGCCTTACCTGTATTCCGGTGCGTGCTCAGCCACCCCGAGTCCTGTTTGGTAGTGGTTATTTCAGGTTTTTTCATATTTTTCGGTCAAAAAACCAGTTTTTTGACCAAAACTCAAAATTTTTGTATCGCATATAGTTTCAGTGATTTCATAGCTCGCTAGCCCGCGCGGAGACGCGTCTTTTGACACCTCGCACGTGCGTCTGGCGAATATAGAACTTCAAAAAATTCCATAACTAGTAAATTCATATATATACGAAATCCACCTTAGCTAGACAGAAATTACATCAAATCGTTATAACTTTGCATCCAGGTGACGCATTTTGAAGCTGTTTTCAGCCAAATCAATTTATATAGGTTCCGTACAAGTGTTTTACTAATAAAAATTGACAAAAACGCGAAAAAAATATTTTCGTATATTGACTTAGCAATTTTTGTGAGATTTTTTGAAGGAATTTTCAAAAACTAATTTTATCTCAAAATTCTTATCCGAATCATCGTTTATAGTAGTTTCAATAGATACCTACCTGCCTTACCTGTATTCCGGTGCGTGCTCAGCCACCCCGAGTCCTGTTTGGTAGTGGTTATTTCAGGTTTTTTCATATTTTTCGGTCAAAAAACCAGTTTTTTGACCAAAACTCAAAATTTTTGTATCGCATATAGTTTCAGTGATTTCATAGCTCGCTAGCCCGCGCGGAGACGCGTCTTTTGACACCTCGCACGTGCGTCTGGCGAATATAGAACTTCAAAAAATTCCATAACTAGTAAATTCATATATATACGAAATCCACCTTAGCTAGACAGAAATTACATCAAATCGTTATAACTTTGCATCCAGGTGAGCTGTTTTCAGCCAAATCAATTTATATAGGTTCCGTACAAGTGTTTTACTAATAAAAATTGACAAAAACGCGAAAAAAATATTTTCGTATATTGACTTAGCAATTTTTGTGAGATTTTTTGAAGGAATTTTCAAAAACTAATTTTATCTCAAAATTCTTATCCGAATCATCGTTTATAGTAGTTTCAATAGATACCTACCTGCCTTACCTGTATTCCGGTGCGTGCTCAGCCACCCCGAGTCCTGTTTGGTAGTGGTTATTTCAGGTTTTTTCATATTTTTCGGTCAAAAAACCAGTTTTTTGACCAAAACTCAAAATTTTTGTATCGCATATAGTTTCAGTGATTTCATAGCTCGCTAGCCCGCGCGGAGACGCGTCTTTTGACACCTCGCACGTGCGTCTGGCGAATATAGAACTTCAAAAAATTCCATAACTAGTAAATTCATATATATACGAAATCCACCTTAGCTAGACAGAAATTACATCAAATCGTTATAACTTTGCATCCAGGTGACGCATTTTGAAGCTGTTTTCAGCCAAATCAATTTATATAGGTTCCGTACAAGTGTTTTACTAATAAAAATTGACAAAAACGCGAAAAAAATATTTTCGTATATTGACTTAGCAATTTTTGTGAGATTTTTTGAAGGAATTTTCAAAAACTAATTTTATCTCAAAATTCTTATCCGAATCATCGTTTATAGTAGTTTCAATAGATACCTACCTGCCTTACCTGTATTCCGGTGCGTGCTCAGCCACCCCGAGTCCTGTTTGGTAGTGGTTATTTCAGGTTTTTTCATATTTTTCGGTCAAAAAACCAGTTTTTTGACCAAAACTCAAAATTTTTGTATCGCATATAGTTTCAGTGATTTCATAGCTCGCTAGCCCGCGCGGAGACGCGTCTTTTGACACCTCGCACGTGCGTCTGGCGAATATAGAACTTCAAAAAATTCCATAACTAGTAAATTCATATATATACGAAATCCACCTTAGCTAGACAGAAATTACATCAAATCGTTATAACTTTGCATCCAGGTGACGCATTTTGAAGCTGTTTTCAGCCAAATCAATTTATATAGGTTCCGTACAAGTGTTTTACTAATAAAAATTGACAAAAACGCGAAAAAAATATTTTCGTATATTGACTTAGCAATTTTTGTGAGATTTTTTGAAGGAATTTTCAAAAACTAATTTTATCTCAAAATTCTTATCCGAATCATCGTTTATAGTAGTTTCAATAGATACCTACCTGCCTTACCTGTATTCCGGTGCGTGCTCAGCCACCCCGAGTCCTGTTTGGTAGTGGTTATTTCAGGTTTTTTCATATTTTTCGGTCAAAAAACCAGTTTTTTGACCAAAACTCAAAATTTTTGTATCGCATATAGTTTCAGTGATTTCATAGCTCGCTAGCCCGCGCGGAGACGCGTCTTTTGACACCTCGCACGTGCGTCTGGCGAATATAGAACTTCAAAAAATTCCATAACTAGTAAATTCATATATATACGAAATCCACCTTAGCTAGACAGAAATTACATCAAATCGTTATAACTTTGCATCCAGGTGACGCATTTTGAAGCTGTTTTCAGCCAAATCAATTTATATAGGTTCCGTACAAGTGTTTTACTAATAAAAATTGACAAAAACGCGAAAAAAATATTTTCGTATATTGACTTAGCAATTTTTGTGAGATTTTTTGAAGGAATTTTCAAAAACTAATTTTATCTCAAAATTCTTATCCGAATCATCGTTTATAGTAGTTTCAATAGATACCTACCTGCCTTACCTGTATTCCGGTGCGTGCTCAGCCACCCCGAGTCCTGTTTGGTAGTGGTTATTTCAGGTTTTTTCATATTTTTCGGTCAAAAAACCAGTTTTTTGACCAAAACTCAAAATTTTTGTATCGCATATAGTTTCAGTGATTTCATAGCTCGCTAGCCCGCGCGGAGACGCGTCTTTTGACACCTCGCACGTGCGTCTGGCGAATATAGAACTTCAAAAAATTCCATAACTAGTAAATTCATATATATACGAAATCCACCTTAGCTAGACAGAAATTACATCAAATCGTTATAACTTTGCATCCAGGTGACGCATTTTGAAGCTGTTTTCAGCCAAATCAATTTATATAGGTTCCGTACAAGTGTTTTACTAATAAAAATTGACAAAAACGCGAAAAAAATATTTTCGTATATTGACTTAGCAATTTTTGTGAGATTTTTTGAAGGAATTTTCAAAAACTAATTTTATCTCAAAATTCTTATCCGAATCATCGTTTATAGTAGTTTCAATAGATACCTACCTGCCTTACCTGTATTCCGGTGCGTGCTCAGCCACCCCGAGTCCTGTTTGGTAGTGGTTATTTCAGGTTTTTTCATATTTTTCGGTCAAAAAACCAGTTTTTTGACCAAAACTCAAAATTTTTGTATCGCATATAGTTTCAGTGATTTCATAGCTCGCTAGCCCGCGCGGAGACGCGTCTTTTGACACCTCGCACGTGCGTCTGGCGAATATAGAACTTCAAAAAATTCCATAACTAGTAAATTCATATATATACGAAATCCACCTTAGCTAGACAGAAATTACATCAAATCGTTATAACTTTGCATCCAGGTGACGCATTTTGAAGCTGTTTTCAGCCAAATCAATTTATATAGGTTCCGTACAAGTGTTTTACTAATAAAAATTGACAAAAACGCGAAAAAAATATTTTCGTATATTGACTTAGCAATTTTTGTGAGATTTTTTGAAGGAATTTTCAAAAACTAATTTTATCTCAAAATTCTTATCCGAATCATCGTTTATAGTAGTTTCAATAGATACCTACCTGCCTTACCTGTATTCCGGTGCGTGCTCAGCCACCCCGAGTCCTGTTTGGTAGTGGTTATTTCAGGTTTTTTCATATTTTTCGGTCAAAAAACCAGTTTTTTGACCAAAACTCAAAATTTTTGTATCGCATATAGTTTCAGTGATTTCATAGCTCGCTAGCCCGCGCGGAGACGCGTCTTTTGACACCTCGCACGTGCGTCTGGCGAATATAGAACTTCAAAAAATTCCATAACTAGTAAATTCATATATATACGAAATCCACCTTAGCTAGACAGAAATTACATCAAATCGTTATAACTTTGCATCCAGGTGACGCATTTTGAAGCTGTTTTCAGCCAAATCAATTTATATAGGTTCCGTACAAGTGTTTTACTAATAAAAATTGACAAAAACGCGAAAAAAATATTTTCGTATATTGACTTAGCAATTTTTGTGAGATTTTTTGAAGGAATTTTCAAAAACTAATTTTATCTCAAAATTCTTATCCGAATCATCGTTTATAGTAGTTTCAATAGATACCTACCTGCCTTACCTGTATTCCGGTGCGTGCTCAGCCACCCCGAGTCCTGTTTGGTAGTGGTTATTTCAGGTTTTTTCATATTTTTCGGTCAAAAAACCAGTTTTTTGACCAAAACTCAAAATTTTTGTATCGCATATAGTTTCAGTGATTTCATAGCTCGCTAGCCCGCGCGGAGACGCGTCTTTTGACACCTCGCACGTGCGTCTGGCGAATATAGAACTTCAAAAAATTCCATAACTAGTAAATTCATATATATACGAAATCCACCTTAGCTAGACAGAAATTACATCAAATCGTTATAACTTTGCATCCAGGTGACGCATTTTGAAGCTGTTTTCAGCCAAATCAATTTATATAGGTTCCGTACAAGTGTTTTACTAATAAAAATTGACAAAAACGCGAAAAAAATATTTTCGTATATTGACTTAGCAATTTTTGTGAGATTTTTTGAAGGAATTTTCAAAAACTAATTTTATCTCAAAATTCTTATCCGAATCATCGTTTATAGTAGTTTCAATAGATACCTACCTGCCTTACCTGTATTCCGGTGCGTGCTCAGCCACCCCGAGTCCTGTTTGGTAGTGGTTATTTCAGGTTTTTTCATATTTTTCGGTCAAAAAACCAGTTTTTTGACCAAAACTCAAAATTTTTGTATCGCATATAGTTTCAGTGATTTCATAGCTCGCTAGCCCGCGCGGAGACGCGTCTTTTGACACCTCGCACGTGCGTCTGGCGAATATAGAACTTCAAAAAATTCCATAACTAGTAAATTCATATATATACGAAATCCACCTTAGCTAGACAGAAATTACATCAAATCGTTATAACTTTGCATCCAGGTGACGCATTTTGAAGCTGTTTTCAGCCAAATCAATTTATATAGGTTCCGTACAAGTGTTTTACTAATAAAAATTGACAAAAACGCGAAAAAAATATTTTCGTATATTGACTTAGCAATTTTTGTGAGATTTTTTGAAGGAATTTTCAAAAACTAATTTTATCTCAAAATTCTTATCCGAATCATCGTTTATAGTAGTTTCAATAGATACCTACCTGCCTTACCTGTATTCCGGTGCGTGCTCAGCCACCCCGAGTCCTGTTTGGTAGTGGTTATTTCAGGTTTTTTCATATTTTTCGGTCAAAAAACCAGTTTTTTGACCAAAACTCAAAATTTTTGTATCGCATATAGTTTCAGTGATTTCATAGCTCGCTAGCCCGCGCGGAGACGCGTCTTTTGACACCTCGCACGTGCGTCTGGCGAATATAGAACTTCAAAAAATTCCATAACTAGTAAATTCATATATATACGAAATCCACCTTAGCTAGACAGAAATTACATCAAATCGTTATAACTTTGCATCCAGGTGAGCTGTTTTCAGCCAAATCAATTTATATAGGTTCCGTACAAGTGTTTTACTAATAAAAATTGACAAAAACGCGAAAAAAATATTTTCGTATATTGACTTAGCAATTTTTGTGAGATTTTTTGAAGGAATTTTCAAAAACTAATTTTATCTCAAAATTCTTATCCGAATCATCGTTTATAGTAGTTTCAATAGATACCTACCTGCCTTACCTGTATTCCGGTGCGTGCTCAGCCACCCCGAGTCCTGTTTGGTAGTGGTTATTTCAGGTTTTTTCATATTTTTCGGTCAAAAAACCAGTTTTTTGACCAAAACTCAAAATTTTTGTATCGCATATAGTTTCAGTGATTTCATAGCTCGCTAGCCCGCGCGGAGACGCGTCTTTTGACACCTCGCACGTGCGTCTGGCGAATATAGAACTTCAAAAAATTCCATAACTAGTAAATTCATATATATACGAAATCCACCTTAGCTAGACAGAAATTACATCAAATCGTTATAACTTTGCATCCAGGTGACGCATTTTGAAGCTGTTTTCAGCCAAATCAATTTATATAGGTTCCGTACAAGTGTTTTACTAATAAAAATTGACAAAAACGCGAAAAAAATATTTTCGTATATTGACTTAGCAATTTTTGTGAGATTTTTTGAAGGAATTTTCAAAAACTAATTTTATCTCAAAATTCTTATCCGAATCATCGTTTATAGTAGTTTCAATAGATACCTACCTGCCTTACCTGTATTCCGGTGCGTGCTCAGCCACCCCGAGTCCTGTTTGGTAGTGGTTATTTCAGGTTTTTTCATATTTTTCGGTCAAAAAACCAGTTTTTTGACCAAAACTCAAAATTTTTGTATCGCATATAGTTTCAGTGATTTCATAGCTCGCTAGCCCGCGCGGAGACGCGTCTTTTGACACCTCGCACGTGCGTCTGGCGAATATAGAACTTCAAAAAATTCCATAACTAGTAAATTCATATATATACGAAATCCACCTTAGCTAGACAGAAATTACATCAAATCGTTATAACTTTGCATCCAGGTGACGCATTTTGAAGCTGTTTTCAGCCAAATCAATTTATATAGGTTCCGTACAAGTGTTTTACTAATAAAAATTGACAAAAACGCGAAAAAAATATTTTCGTATATTGACTTAGCAATTTTTGTGAGATTTTTTGAAGGAATTTTCAAAAACTAATTTTATCTCAAAATTCTTATCCGAATCATCGTTTATAGTAGTTTCAATAGATACCTACCTGCCTTACCTGTATTCCGGTGCGTGCTCAGCCACCCCGAGTCCTGTTTGGTAGTGGTTATTTCAGGTTTTTTCATATTTTTCGGTCAAAAAACCAGTTTTTTGACCAAAACTCAAAATTTTTGTATCGCATATAGTTTCAGTGATTTCATAGCTCGCTAGCCCGCGCGGAGACGCGTCTTTTGACACCTCGCACGTGCGTCTGGCGAATATAGAACTTCAAAAAATTCCATAACTAGTAAATTCATATATATACGAAATCCACCTTAGCTAGACAGAAATTACATCAAATCGTTATAACTTTGCATCCAGGTGACGCATTTTGAAGCTGTTTTCAGCCAAATCAATTTATATAGGTTCCGTACAAGTGTTTTACTAATAAAAATTGACAAAAACGCGAAAAAAATATTTTCGTATATTGACTTAGCAATTTTTGTGAGATTTTTTGAAGGAATTTTCAAAAACTAATTTTATCTCAAAATTCTTATCCGAATCATCGTTTATAGTAGTTTCAATAGATACCTACCTGCCTTACCTGTATTCCGGTGCGTGCTCAGCCACCCCGAGTCCTGTTTGGTAGTGGTTATTTCAGGTTTTTTCATATTTTTCGGTCAAAAAACCAGTTTTTTGACCAAAACTCAAAATTTTTGTATCGCATATAGTTTCAGTGATTTCATAGCTCGCTAGCCCGCGCGGAGACGCGTCTTTTGACACCTCGCACGTGCGTCTGGCGAATATAGAACTTCAAAAAATTCCATAACTAGTAAATTCATATATATACGAAATCCACCTTAGCTAGACAGAAATTACATCAAATCGTTATAACTTTGCATCCAGGTGACGCATTTTGAAGCTGTTTTCAGCCAAATCAATTTATATAGGTTCCGTACAAGTGTTTTACTAATAAAAATTGACAAAAACGCGAAAAAAATATTTTCGTATATTGACTTAGCAATTTTTGTGAGATTTTTTGAAGGAATTTTCAAAAACTAATTTTATCTCAAAATTCTTATCCGAATCATCGTTTATAGTAGTTTCAATAGATACCTACCTGCCTTACCTGTATTCCGGTGCGTGCTCAGCCACCCCGAGTCCTGTTTGGTAGTGGTTATTTCAGGTTTTTTCATATTTTTCGGTCAAAAAACCAGTTTTTTGACCAAAACTCAAAATTTTTGTATCGCATATAGTTTCAGTGATTTCATAGCTCGCTAGCCCGCGCGGAGACGCGTCTTTTGACACCTCGCACGTGCGTCTGGCGAATATAGAACTTCAAAAAATTCCATAACTAGTAAATTCATATATATACGAAATCCACCTTAGCTAGACAGAAATTACATCAAATCGTTATAACTTTGCATCCAGGTGACGCATTTTGAAGCTGTTTTCAGCCAAATCAATTTATATAGGTTCCGTACAAGTGTTTTACTAATAAAAATTGACAAAAACGCGAAAAAAATATTTTCGTATATTGACTTAGCAATTTTTGTGAGATTTTTTGAAGGAATTTTCAAAAACTAATTTTATCTCAAAATTCTTATCCGAATCATCGTTTATAGTAGTTTCAATAGATACCTACCTGCCTTACCTGTATTCCGGTGCGTGCTCAGCCACCCCGAGTCCTGTTTGGTAGTGGTTATTTCAGGTTTTTTCATATTTTTCGGTCAAAAAACCAGTTTTTTGACCAAAACTCAAAATTTTTGTATCGCATATAGTTTCAGTGATTTCATAGCTCGCTAGCCCGCGCGGAGACGCGTCTTTTGACACCTCGCACGTGCGTCTGGCGAATATAGAACTTCAAAAAATTCCATAACTAGTAAATTCATATATATACGAAATCCACCTTAGCTAGACAGAAATTACATCAAATCGTTATAACTTTGCATCCAGGTGACGCATTTTGAAGCTGTTTTCAGCCAAATCAATTTATATAGGTTCCGTACAAGTGTTTTACTAATAAAAATTGACAAAAACGCGAAAAAAATATTTTCGTATATTGACTTAGCAATTTTTGTGAGATTTTTTGAAGGAATTTTCAAAAACTAATTTTATCTCAAAATTCTTATCCGAATCATCGTTTATAGTAGTTTCAATAGATACCTACCTGCCTTACCTGTATTCCGGTGCGTGCTCAGCCACCCCGAGTCCTGTTTGGTAGTGGTTATTTCAGGTTTTTTCATATTTTTCGGTCAAAAAACCAGTTTTTTGACCAAAACTCAAAATTTTTGTATCGCATATAGTTTCAGTGATTTCATAGCTCGCTAGCCCGCGCGGAGACGCGTCTTTTGACACCTCGCACGTGCGTCTGGCGAATATAGAACTTCAAAAAATTCCATAACTAGTAAATTCATATATATACGAAATCCACCTTAGCTAGACAGAAATTACATCAAATCGTTATAACTTTGCATCCAGGTGACGCATTTTGAAGCTGTTTTCAGCCAAATCAATTTATATAGGTTCCGTACAAGTGTTTTACTAATAAAAATTGACAAAAACGCGAAAAAAATATTTTCGTATATTGACTTAGCAATTTTTGTGAGATTTTTTGAAGGAATTTTCAAAAACTAATTTTATCTCAAAATTCTTATCCGAATCATCGTTTATAGTAGTTTCAATAGATACCTACCTGCCTTACCTGTATTCCGGTGCGTGCTCAGCCACCCCGAGTCCTGTTTGGTAGTGGTTATTTCAGGTTTTTTCATATTTTTCGGTCAAAAAACCAGTTTTTTGACCAAAACTCAAAATTTTTGTATCGCATATAGTTTCAGTGATTTCATAGCTCGCTAGCCCGCGCGGAGACGCGTCTTTTGACACCTCGCACGTGCGTCTGGCGAATATAGAACTTCAAAAAATTCCATAACTAGTAAATTCATATATATACGAAATCCACCTTAGCTAGACAGAAATTACATCAAATCGTTATAACTTTGCATCCAGGTGACGCATTTTGAAGCTGTTTTCAGCCAAATCAATTTATATAGGTTCCGTACAAGTGTTTTACTAATAAAAATTGACAAAAACGCGAAAAAAATATTTTCGTATATTGACTTAGCAATTTTTGTGAGATTTTTTGAAGGAATTTTCAAAAACTAATTTTATCTCAAAATTCTTATCCGAATCATCGTTTATAGTAGTTTCAATAGATACCTACCTGCCTTACCTGTATTCCGGTGCGTGCTCAGCCACCCCGAGTCCTGTTTGGTAGTGGTTATTTCAGGTTTTTTCATATTTTTCGGTCAAAAAACCAGTTTTTTGACCAAAACTCAAAATTTTTGTATCGCATATAGTTTCAGTGATTTCATAGCTCGCTAGCCCGCGCGGAGACGCGTCTTTTGACACCTCGCACGTGCGTCTGGCGAATATAGAACTTCAAAAAATTCCATAACTAGTAAATTCATATATATACGAAATCCACCTTAGCTAGACAGAAATTACATCAAATCGTTATAACTTTGCATCCAGGTGACGCATTTTGAAGCTGTTTTCAGCCAAATCAATTTATATAGGTTCCGTACAAGTGTTTTACTAATAAAAATTGACAAAAACGCGAAAAAAATATTTTCGTATATTGACTTAGCAATTTTTGTGAGATTTTTTGAAGGAATTTTCAAAAACTAATTTTATCTCAAAAT
>CAWUFJ010000066.1:0-60331 GCA_963921375.1 Tiliacea citrago
CGACTCCCCGCGCGGCGCATTGCCGTTGCCGTTCCGGCTGTGCGGGCCGTGGTGCGCGCCGTGCTCGCCCTCGTCCGACCGCGGCACCGGCACAGAGTCCGAGCCCGACTCGTTGCGCGGCGGGAAAGGCCTGCTCTCGCTGCCGTGCGCCGGACCCGCCTCCGACTCGTCACTCGTGTCGTTGTGCGGACCCGGGTGCGGGCCAGGGTGCGGGCCAGGGTGCCCACCCTGGCGGCCGCCGCGCGCCTGCGCATGCGCCGTCGGCGCGCCACCGAAGCGGCCCGGGCGGCCCTCACCGCGCGGCGCCGGCGGCACCGGCACAGAGTCCGAGCCCGACTCGTTGCGCGGCGGGAAAGGCCTACTCTCGCTGCCGTGCGCCGGACCCGCCTCCGACTCGTCACTCGTGTCGTTGTGCGGACCCGGGTGCGGGCCAGGGTGCGGGCCAGGGTGCCCACCCTGGCGGCCGCCGCGCGCCTGCGCATGCGCCGTCGGCGCGCCACCGAAGCGGCCCGGGCGGCCCTCACCGCGCGGCGCCGGCGGCACCGGCACAGAGTCCGAGCCCGACTCGTTGCGCGGCGGGAAAGGCCTACTCTCGCTGCCGTGCGCCGGACCCGCCTCCGACTCGTCGCTCGTGTCGTTGTGCGGACCCGGGTGCGGACCCGGGTGCGGGCCAGGGTGCCCACCCTGGCGGCCGCCGCGCGTCTGCGCACCCGGTGCGCCGCCAAAACGGCCCGGACCGGCCTCGCTCCACTCCGGCGCGGCCTCCTGCGACCCCGGCGCGCTCACACTGGCATGCTCCCACGGGCGCCCCGCACCCGCCGGCGGCGCACCAGCGCCCGGCGCACGCGGCACGCTCAGCACAGCGCCGCCCTCGTCGCCAGCGCGCGCTCCGCCCTGCGCAACAACAACAGCCGCAACAGCCGCAAACGCGGCAGCGCACAGCACGCAGCGACGCACCTGCTTCATCGCCATCTGGTGCTTGAGATACGAAGGGGGAGGGGGAGAGAGTCGCGGGCGGGGCACGAGGCGGCACACGCACAGAAACGCAGGGGAAGTGGGGATTAGCGGGGTGGGTGTGCGGATGTCGAGCAGCTTCACTGAGCAAGCTTCAGCGCGCCAGCGTTCATGTCGGCGCACGGGGGTGTGTATTGGTGGCGCGTGGTGCAGAGAAACGGAGGGGGTGGGGGGAGCAGCAGGGAGTGGTTGCAGGAGCAGCAGCGAGCGCATGAGGAGGGGGAGGCACGCAGGGCGGGCGCGGCACCGGAGCGCTACACGTCCGTACCGCAGTGCGGGCGGAGGGGGGAGGGAAGTGCAGCGGTGCCAGGCGTGGCAGGCCACCGCCGCCGCGGCGGTTGTTGTTCGGTTGGTTGTCGGGTGTTTGGTCGGTTGCCACACGCGCACACGGCGGAGCGCAGGGTTGGGGGGCTGAGGGAGGGCAGCGACGCCGAGCCCCGCGCCGGTGCGCGGCAGGCACGCGTGCATATACTAGCAGGCAGCGTGGGTGCGCGCACGCGCGGGGCAGTGCATCATTGGCGCGCAAGGGAAAAAGAAGGGCCGGCGGGAGGGGGCAACAAGATCAAAGCGCCTCGCGCCAACACACACGTGCGCGCGCGCGCTGCCCCACCTCCCCCGCACGCGCAACTCGCCGCGGCGCAGAGGAGATGAGCATGCGCGCGTGGTCCGCCAGCCGAGTACGGGCTGGGGAGACCACGAGGACAGGGGGGAAAGGAGAGGTGCACGCAAAGGCAAAACAGATTCGGGCAACACGCACAGGCGTACCAACGCACGTTGCAGTGGGGCCGAGGCGTGTGCGCGACCCATACGCGGGTCCGCCGAACCGCATGCACGCCCGCGCGTCTACAGCGCACAGGCGCACGCGGCAGGACAGCCCGCGTGTGTATACACGGAAGCAGACACAAAGGTCCGCTCTCCACAGTCGCATTTAGGGGGGAGGGGGGAGGGGGGAGGGGGAGGGGGAGAGAAGAGGAAGATGGTCGTGGGCGGGCCGCGGGGAGGGGAGAGTGGGGTGCGCACGCACACACCCACTGACGCAAATGGAAAAGCAAGAAAGCGCTTCCGCCACACTCCCAGCCGCACACCCACACGCGGCGGGAGCGAGAGAAGCAGTCACGAACAAAACGCGGACGCTCATGTGCCGTCCTTAAAGGGGTCATGGTTGGTCGGTGAGGCACCGCGCACGTGGTGCGGCGCGGTTGGGGAGAGGAGAGGCCACAGGGAAGGGGCCGGAGACGGACAGCAGCGGCGCCGCGCTGTCACTCACACGCACGCACAGGAATGCAGGCCCTACTCCGAGTCGGCCGGCGCACCGCCGCGCTGGCCGCGACCGCGCCCCGACTCCCCGCGCGGCGCATTGCCGTTGCCGTTCCGGCTGTGCGGGCCGTGGTGCGCGCCGTGCTCGCCCTCGTCCGACCGCGGCACCGGCACAGAGTCCGAGCCCGACTCGTTGCGCGGCGGGAAAGGCCTGCTCTCGCTGCCGTGCGCCGGACCCGCCTCCGACTCGTCACTCGTGTCGTTGTGCGGACCCGGGTGCGGGCCAGGGTGCGGGCCAGGGTGCCCACCCTGGCGGCCGCCGCGCGCCTGCGCATGCGCCGTCGGCGCGCCACCGAAGCGGCCCGGGCGGCCCTCACCGCGCGGCGCCGGCGGCACCGGCACAGAGTCCGAGCCCGACTCGTTGCGCGGCGGGAAAGGCCTGCTCTCGCTGCCGTGCGCCGGACCCGCCTCCGACTCGTCACTCGTGTCGTTGTGCGGACCCGGGTGCGGGCCAGGGTGCGGGCCAGGGTGCCCACCCTGGCGGCCGCCGCGCGCCTGCGCATGCGCCGTCGGCGCGCCACCGAAGCGGCCCGGGCGGCCCTCACCGCGCGGCGCCGGCGGCACCGGCACAGAGTCCGAGCCCGACTCGTTGCGCGGCGGGAAAGGCCTACTCTCGCTGCCGTGCGCCGGACCCGCCTCCGACTCGTCGCTCGTGTCGTTGTGCGGACCCGGGTGCGGACCCGGGTGCGGGCCAGGGTGCCCACCCTGGCGGCCGCCGCGCGCCTGCGCACCCGGTGCGCCGCCAAAACGGCCCGGACCGGCCTCGCTCCACTCCGGCGCGGCCTCCTGCGACCCCGGCGCGCTCACACTGGCATGCTCCCACGGGCGCCCCGCACCCGCCGGCGGCGCACCAGCGCCCGGCGCACGCGGCACGCTCAGCACAGCGCCGCCCTCGTCGCCAGCGCGCGCTCCGCCCTGCGCAACAACAACAGCCGCAACAGCCGCAAACGCGGCAGCGCACAGCACGCAGCGACGCACCTGCTTCATCGCCATCTGGTGCTTGAGATACGAAGGGGGAGGGGGGAGAGAGTCGCGGGCGGGGCACGAGGCGGCACACGCACAGAAACGCAGGGGAAGTGGGGATTAGCGGGGTGGGTGTGCGGATGTCGAGCAGCTTCACTGAGCAAGCTTCAGCGCGCCAGCGTTCATGTCGGCGCACGGGGGTGTGTATTGGTGGCGCGTGGTGCAGAGAAACGGAGGGGGTGGGGGGGTGCAGCAGGGAGTGGTTGCAGGAGCAGTACACTGCAAAGAGGACGCTGGGTCGTGTTGCCAGGTCAGAGCGTAAGAGGTTGACGTTTTCGTCAGCGACTCTTGAATCCAATTACGAGCCGAGGTTCGTGTTGAGGTTTTAAAGAAACGTCGTGCTCTCACGAATGCCTGGTTTTGCGGGGAGGGGGGGGTTACGTTGCGTGAAGTACGCCTGATCTAGCAGCGGACATGCGTCACGGGTGCAAGCTGATGGGCGCTGCTATCGTCGGAGAATGCAGAGTGGCTATGTGAAGGCGTGCAAGCCTGCTTGTGTGTGTGTGTCTCACGATGGGCAGTCACCAGCGGAACGTGAGCGGGCGCAGTGGCGGTGCTTTGCTGGTGATGCCAAAGTGTTCCTGAGCGTTGATGCAGCTGGTCGAGTAGCCAATCGCGGTCGCCACATTGCTAGACGAGGTCCACAAGCGCTGTGTGCTGCCCGGTGGCAATGCACGCATGCGGAGAGAAAGCGTGCAGGGTCGTGCCGTGCTACTAGTTGGCGGGTTGCGCATGCGAGCAGTGCGGTGAGCATTGTTGTGAGTGTACCGGAGAGCTGCGGTGGTCGCGAGCGATAAAGGGAGCGGTGCAGCATGCTCATGAGAACCATGCGATGCACAAACCTGCTCCCTGGGCTGTGTGAGCCCGCATCAGGGAAGTGGTTTTAGCATCCGCTCACGTGTGGTCGTCTTCGTAGCTTGCGGTGGCGCAGTCCCGGACTCATCGGTGCGCGTATGGGACCTCGACGGCAGCTTGCTGGAGATACCGAACAACAGCCTCGGCACGGTGCAAGCGACTGACTTGCAGCGCCGTGACGTCTTCGGCAAACCGCATCGCTGGATCAACACAGCGCGAGCGCGCCGACAAGTCTGCGCCGCGGAGAGCGAGGTAGCGCACGAGGGGGATCATATCGTCTGCGGTGCACACCAGATGGAGCGGTGTGCGGCCGTCCGCCGTGCGCTCGTTGACACTGCTACTGCCGATGGAGAGCAGTGTGTCCTTGATGCGGTGAAGCGGGGTGTCAGCAGGGTTGAGCAGACACACATGAAACGGCGTCAGGCCGCTACGGTTGCGGGTGTGCACCGGAGTGCCGGCCAAAATGAGCCGCTTCACGATGGACGCGCCGGGATACCGTGCGGCGCAGGCAACATGCAAGGCTGTGTTGCCGGTGTTCGCGTCCACCCCGCTTGCGAGCTCCGGACGTGCCTTGAGAAGCGCTTCCACAATCACCAAATCTGGCAAGGTCGCAGCGCACGCTACGTGCAGAAGGTTGTTGTCGCCTAAGAACAGCTGTGGCTTGGTGTGCAGCAGGTGCAGAACGAGGGAGCGGTCACCCTTGTCGATGCCGTCGCGCAGCGTCTCCTGCTCAATGCGGCTCAGTGATGCGATCTGTGGCGCCGTGGCGAGCGACTGCAGCCCCCGGCCCTTGACGTCCGTGAGGGAGGCGTGTGCAGGGGGAAAGGGAGAGGACGGTGGTGCCACCGCGTCAACTGAGCATCGATTTGCACGCTCGAGAGATGCGCTTTGGTTGATTGAGGAGGGCGGCGGCGGCGCTGGTTGGGGCCGCGTGTACACCGGTCGCGTGCTTAGTGGTGGGCTGGCCACCGCCTCCCCCTTGCGCGGGTCGAGGTTCGAAGGCAAGAGAAGGCCCTCCAGGAACGGTGTGACACCGGCCGGGTGCGCCGGCGGCAGGCCGTGCGTGGGAGACGCCGCCGAGCTTGCCGGCCGCCCAGTGGACGGCAGCGACGGCGACACCGGCGTCTCGAACAGCCGCCGCTGCTCCGGCTGTGACCCCGACGCAGACGTGTGGCTGCCCGTGCACCCAGACGAGGCCAAGTCTGCAGGGAGCACGACTACGCGGCCACCGTGCTGCCCCTCGGGCGCTTCGCGGGGCTGCAAATCGCGCGACTGCAGCACCTCGTCAGCACCCTCAACCGGAGGCTCTTCCTGTGGCCGAGATTGAGACGTTTGGTGCTGTTGTGCGGCAAGGGAGGCAGTTGCGGGCACCGCTGACTGCTGTGGCTCCCCGACGTCCAAGCCTGACAGCGGCTCTGCCAGGTCTACCGGCGCCGTTCGCAAAGCAGCCCCGTCACCGAGCTGATCCGATGCCTCGAAGTCGGCTGTCTGCGATGCCGCACCCTTTTGGTCCAATGTCTGACGCTGCTCCACCAGGTGAGTCAGCATCAGCTTCAGTTCCTCCTCTGCGGAGGCGAGTGCCTCCTCCTTTGCGTGCAAGCGCACCTCGAGTCGCTGCTGCTCCGCCTGCCGATCCCGTAGCCGCCGCTGCAGCGCAGCAGCGCGCCTCTGGCACTCTTGTGCCGCCTGCTGCTTTGCCGCAGTCTCCTGTACGGAGCGCTGTAGCCACGCTGCGCCACCGTGCCCGTCTGCCAGCCGCGCCTCTTCTCTTTCCCCTGTCGTCTGGGCTGCCGCAGCCGCAGCGCCACGTGCACGCTCTTCGGCGCTGGCTAAGCGAGCCACCTTGTCGGTATAGAAACGCAGAAGCGTGCGATACTGCGCACTGAGCTGCGCCGCCACCACCCGCGCCTGCTGCGTCTCCGTGTGTGGGATGCGTGGCGGGTGGGCTGCATCCAAGAGCGGCTGGGCCGGGGGCGGAGGTGGTGGGGCGAGAAAGCCGAAGAGGACGGATACGGAGGGGTAGCCAAGAAGGTCTCTGCCAGGGGTCACGGAGCCGGCGCTGTGATGCGACAGCGAGCGCTCCGGTGGGGGCCCTGAGGCTCCTCCGTTGGACCGGCGGCGGCCCTCCGACAGCGGTGCCACGACAGTGCTGTCCGCTGTGTTGGTGGAGGAGAGAGATAAGCGGGATGCGGAGCGGTACGCCAGCTCCGTCGCGTCAGGCGCAGCCGTAGAGTCGCTGAAGTGCAGCACCAGCGCAGGATCGACAGATATCGAGCGGCGTCTGGGTCCGCCGCCGCCGCCGCTGCCGCCTCTCGCTGAAGACGGTTGTGGTGTCCCGCTAGGGGCTGCGATGTCGAGCTGGGTGGTTGGTGCAGAGGACGGCGGCTTCAGCGTCGCGCTCCTCCTTGGTTGCCCCTCTCGGGGTGTGTCGTCGGTCGCCGCGGTGCGCCGTGTGGAAGGGGCGCTGACAGGGACCGTGGTGTGCTCTGAGTCTGAGCTGTCGCGGCGCTGGAAGGTGAAGAGGCGGTCGCTGGGTTCGTGGCCGCGCTGCTCCTGGTCGCGCGCACTGGCGAGGCCGTTGGAATGCTGCGACACGTTCGGCGGTTGCCCCGGTGGGAGCGTGCTGCCCTCACTGCTGACGGCGCTGTGTGAACCGGCCGCTACGACCCCTGTGACGGGATGACCTCGTGCGCTGTCGCCGCTCCGCGTGGACGGTGGAACTCCGGTGGCGGATTGCGTCTGGACCTTCGGCGACGCAGGAGCGGTGTCACCTGCCACGGGGCCGACTGTGGCGGTTGCGTTGGCGCGGACAGGCGGTGACGCAACCGCGGAGGGGGAGCAGCCTTGTGAGAGCTCCGGGCTGAGCTGCGACGCGCTAGGCTGCGGAGGAGTGTTGGGTGGCGCGCGCGACGTGCTTGGCTCCTCCGTCACCTCGGCGGCAAAGGCGGTGAGAGCGAAGCTTGCCGCGGCGGTGGGGCAAGAGTCGACGGCGGCCAACTCCTGGTGGTGTGGGGAGTATCGCCCCAGCTGACGGGCCCCCACGACATTCGTGGCCTCTCCCGACCGCGATACACCGTTGGCGAGGCTCGGATCTCCCAGCACCGCAGCCCTCTCTTCCGATTCTCCCCGCAGCCTCAGCGCCTCACGAGCATCGTTGCTGCTGCCCGAGGCGCTGTTTTGTGTGTCCGTGCTCCGATCCGAGGGGTGTCTGTGCGCGGGGGGCCGCGCCAGAGGGGAGTCAACGGGGGACAGCTGCCGGTGCCGTGCCGTTGCGGCGGCGGCGACCTTGGCTGGATGATCGGCGGCTGCAAGCGGGGCCCGGAGGAGTGCGTTGGGCAGCAGCGGGGAGGCAGGCGGCGTCGGCGTTGGCGCGGACTGCTTCGGGTAGACGAGTACAATGCGCTCCTGGAAGCGCTGCAGTGACTGCGGCGGTGTGGTGAGGGGATCGCCGGTGAAGGACGACACCATGGAGCTTACCTCAACCGGGTTCCAAGCAATGGGGTCACTCGAGAGCACCGGCGACGACGCCCCGACACCCAGTGGCGCCGCATCGCGTCTGCATGCCGTCGCTGCCTGCCGCTCCAGCTCAAAGCGGATGTGCGCGATCCCGCTCAGCTCGAGGATGCCCGCAATCAAGCACCGCCGCGACGCCGCCCCAGCTGCGGCACACCCGTCACATGAGACGGTGAAGGGGCCGCCGGCCTCCACGTCGTGGTGGGCCGCGGCGAGAAACTGGTGAAGCGCCAGCTGACCCCTCGCCGCGACCACCACCACCCCCGCCCCCTCCGTTGCGTCCCGTGAGTCCTGACTGTCGACCTGGCCTGCTCCGCTCGTCTCCGCAGAGTGGGTGAGCACCTCGAAGGAGATCTGCTGCACCTGCAGCGCGGCCCTTGAGCACGTGAGCTGCAGCGGCGGCAGCTGTCCCATCCTGAACGTTACGGTGCCCTCCTCGCTTGGCGCCCGCGCCGAGCCCCGGTGCTCCGCCGCGTCGTCCCCCGAGCGGCTCGCTGGGGGCCGGATGGGGCTGGGGTGCGGCGACGGACGACTCGGGCTCGACTCCCGCGACCGCGACGCCTGCGCACGCTTCTCGCGCGTGCCAAGCGCCAAGGCTGGGTTGGGCTGCCACCCGTAGCGCACCTGGTACTCGGCGGAGGTGACGTTGAGACCGCGCACGCAGAGCATGCGCGGCTGCAGAGTCACCTCTTCCTCCTCCTCCATGCGCAGCGCCACCGAGACGCATCCCCTTGGCCTCCCGGACCGCTGCACGCGCACCGACTCCGCCGCGCCGTCGGCGTCGGCACGTGACGCGGCAGCAGAGACGGCGTACACGCTGAAGAAGAAGTGGTCGTCGGCTGCGACAGCGAGGTCGAGGAGGGGGATGGTGGCACTGGCCAGCACGAGCACCTCGCACCCCCCGCCGCCCTGCTCGTCAGCTGCGACGCCGTTTTGCCGCAGCTGGGGTAGAGGGGAGGAGCCGTTGGCGGCTGGCGACGCGGATGCCGGCGTCGCCGCTGGAGTGCGCTGCAGCACGACGTACAGAGCCGCGGTACGACGCGCGAGGGTGGCGGCAAGATCGGCGGCGGAGCGGGCTTCGATGGAGTAGGAAAAGAAAAGGTCTTTGGCGGCGACGGCCATCATCGACGATACGTCCACGTTGTGTGAGTTCACTGAGCGGCGCGTCGGGCTGAGCGAAAGCGTCGCAGACGAGTCGCGTAGTGCGGTGGCGCCGGCGCCCCGTACCAGCCGCAGCGGCAGCTCCTTCTCCATGCCGTCGAAGTAGACTCGGAAAAACGGCTGCCATGGTCCACGTTGGATGGCTTCCCCGTCAGGGTGCAGCTCGGAGGCATCTACGAAGCGCTCCCAGAACGCGTCATGACTCTGGCTTGAGTCTTCGACCTCCGTCTCGGTAGGATCGGCGGAGCGCGTGTGCGCATCATCCGGCTGCTCGTCTGCGTCAACGCGCGGTGTCACTAGCACGTTCGTGAGCGACACGCGAAACGTCCACGACATGGGCAACCGTTGCAAGTCGTCGGACTCCTGTCAGCGGCGTGCGAAGCAGACGGGTCCGACGGAAGATTTGCCCACCTCGTGGGGTTGCTCTCGATAGCAGCGGCGTGTTGTGTGTGCGTAGACGCACGTTTACACATACAAACGACACCGAAATCAAAACAAACAGAACAAAACAAAAAAATTACGTATGGAAGCACTAAAGGTTCAACAGGAGTTGACAGAAACGCGCCAGGAAAGCCAACAAAATTAAGATAAAAAGAGGTGGGGCGGAGAAGGACGTCAGCAAGAGAGAGAGGGAGGGAGGGAGAGAGGGTGGCGGCGGCGGCGGCGGCGGTGAGTCGAGGAGAGGAGTGAGAAACCCGGATGAGGTGAGAAAGAGGACAAAGCAAGAACAAAGAAAAGAAAAGAAAAAAGGCTCCTGTGCAAGTGAAGTGGAGCGTAACACACGCACGTGACTGTCCCCTCAATTGCACACCTATGAGCCGAGTCAAATGTTGACTGTGTGCTGTGGTCGGCAAGCCTCCGTGCACGTGCACCCCCACCCTTGTGTTTTTTTTGTTTGTTTCCCTGAAGCCGCGCAGCCACGGTGGTGGTGGTGGTGGAGAAAAGGAGAGGGGGAGCAGAGAAGAAAAGGGGCCTTTTGCAGACACACACACAAACACGCGAAACCTGCGGTCGTGAGCGCAGAACAAAAAAAAAAACGCTAAACGTGCAAGTTGTCTCTGACGTGTGTCTTTTTGGAGGCAGGAGAAGGTGAAGGAGGGTGGGGGGGGGGGACTGTGGCTGCACGTGCCGTACCTCAAAGAACTGCTGTAGGGCCGGCAAAAGAAAAGATGTGTCGACGGAGAGACGTCAGGCGGAGGTGGTGGGAAGGGGGGAGGGGGGAGGGGGGAGAGGGGAGAGGGGAGAGGTCGACAGCGTAGAAACTCTCACATGGAGACGTCCCATCATCAGGGCAGTGGTCTCGGCAGGGCCACGATCAACTTCACTCGCTGACTCGAGGACCGACGATTGTTTGTCTTCTCCACGTTATGGAAGGGAAGAGCGTGTGCGGGGAAGGGAGAGGAGGGGGGTGGCAAGAGAAGCTGTAAGTGGCTCTCTATAGCCCCCCCCCCCCCTCAACTGCATTGTGCCGAGGCCGAACCTGTCGCCACACTGAGCTGTTGCGTGCCTTTTGTTTTCATTTTTTTTTTTGCGGATGTTGTTTGCTCGTAGAGCAGCAGATCTGAGAGGGTGGGACGAAGCGACAACTCGATCCGGGAGAAAATGAGAGTGTGTGTGCGAGCGTGTGCGTAATCGTGTGTCTGACAGAAACACACAAATACGAAGAAAGAAAAGAGAGAGCCAAAGTAATCAGCCCTCCCCCCCCTCCTCCTCCTCCTCCTCCACATTCATACACACACACACACACAAGCCTTCGAGTCAGACAAGATGCACGGGCACCCTAGCACGTTCCATCTCTTGTTCAGTGCCGTCAGGTCGCCATGGCGGTCAAAGACGGCACTGATTCCTCCTCGTCGCTCGGCGTGCGCACGAGAAGCGCCCCGCTGTCGAGCGCGAACGACTGCGGTCCCTTCGCCGGGTTCGGCCGCCGCGGTAGCATCCGCGGTGGTGTCAGTGGCGGACGGGTCCCACTGCCGCGACGCGTGCGCAGCGAGCCACTAACCCCCTGCCGCGCCGTCACCGCCGCAGGGGCGAGAGCCCCGCTGCCAGCGGAGCTGCCGCTGTGTTGGCCGTCTACTGCGGCGTCGCGGTCGCGAGCACCGTCGCGCTCCTCCTTCTGCGGACTCGGCAGCGCCGCAGCGGCCACAGCGCTACCGAGGACAGCGGGCACCGTGCCGTGCCTGACGGGCCGCGCCAACGCCGTCGGGGCACGGAGGCCGCCTTGCGCGAGGAAGAGGGCAGTCGGGTTCTGACGAGGCTGGGCGAAGGGGCCGTGCTCGCGGTGTGGCACGGGCCCCGCTGCTGTTGCTCCTGCTGGCGGCGCCGTGTCGGCGGCTGAGGTGGACGCGTTACCGGCATTGAGCTGCGCCATTCCACGCGGCGGCGGCAGCGGGACGGTGGCTTGAAACTGAGGCGGCACAATGGACGCAGCGGAGGAGGTGTAGGCGACGGGCGCCGCGAGGGTGAAGTGGCTGATGCCGTCGTCGGTGTCGTTGCCGGAGAGGGAGAGCGATGAGGTCTGCGCGGCCCTCGCTGACGTGAGCGGGCTGCTCACCTCGTCGGCTGGCGCCAGGGAGTCGCGCGCTAAGGAGTAGGAGCGCAGCCGCAGCAGCGCCTGCTCAATAGCTGCGTGAGGAGGAGGAGGAGCGGGCTGCGGCGCGCCGCTCGAGAAACCGGGTGTCTGCGAGGGGAACGCACGCGGTGCGGCGTCCGGGGTGGGGGTATCGTGGGTCGCAGAAGGCGCTCAAAGTTGACGAGTTCACGCTGCTCTTCGGTGAGGCACTGCAGTGAGCCTTTGACGCGGTCTTGCGAGACGGGCGGTTGTGGAGGAGGCGGGGACGCGTTCTTCTTCTGCTGCTGCTGCTGCTGATGTGGCCACTGCAGCGCGCCTGGTTGCGGCCCGTACGCGGCGCTCTGCGTCGTGGCCGCCGACGGGGCGCCGGGCGCCGCCATCATTACGGTGGACGTGGTGCTGCTGAACACGGGGGTTTGGGAACTGGTAGCTCCTGCCGGCCGTGAGTGCGGTGTCAGGAAGTGCCGCTTCGCAGGGTCGAGATGCAGCGGGGCTGCAGGCGGCGCCGGCGGCTCCCCTACAGGCGTTGTGCCGCGCGAGGACCCGACGGTGGTCTCGGAGACGTCGGAGAGGTTGTCCGGCGGGGGCGGGAACCAGCGCGGTACGTGTTGGCCCGACTCGTCGGCTGCGAAGGGTCGCCCCGCTCGCATGTGGGCGGTGGACGGCCACGTGGCGGGGGCGGCTGGTGTGCCGGAGGGGAAGCGATCGTCCTCTGGCGACAGGTGCGGCTGAGACGACCACGCGGCGCTGCTGCTCTCCTGCCGCGCGATGCCGAGGGGCGAGTAAAGGGCCGATGTCGTCTGAGACGAGTCCTGCAGCGTCCCTGTCGAATCCGCAAAGGACGCGACTGAGGGAAAGACGTGGTCGGCAGCGGCGTTGCCCGTGGGTGACTGCGGGGCGGTGTGGTTGCGTGTCGGGCGCCGGTCGTCGTCGTTGTCGTCGTCTCCGTGGTTGCCCGACGTGCCGCCCACGACGTGCAGTAAGGTCGAGTAAGTCAGCGCGGTGTTTGCTGTCGTCGCCTGCCCCCCGAGAAGGCGCGCATAGGTGGTGTAGGCAGCTGACTTGGTCTGTCCTTTGGCTAGCACACCCACATCATTGCAGCGGTCGTGCACGAGCGGCGCGGCAGGGGAGGCACAGGCGGCGCTTGTGGGCCTGGGTGCGCGCTCCATCGGGTCGACCTGAATGGCCAGCGGTGACGGAAAGGCGTTGATGAGAGCCACACCCACCTGCTTGCCACCTCCGAAATGCGCCGTGGCGGTAACGTGAGGGCTGTAGTGCCCGTGCACCAGCTGGTCCTCGGGGCGGCACACCATTGCCGCGTTGTTGGTGGGCATCGGTGCGCTCTCGGCAGCAGTGTCGTAGGCGTCCGCCAGCACAAGCGCGTCCTTGTAGCGCAGCCCGTCGAGCCGCACGACCCTCAGCGCACGTGAACCGTGTCCCAGCCGGTCGCCGGCGCACTGCAGCACCACCACCACACGCGGAGCCGAGGGAGAGCTTCTGCTGCTGCTGCTGCTGCTGGTGGCGCTGCCACGAGACGGCGCTGCCCTGGTGTCCTCGTCGCGTGTGTACCAGTGCAGCGCGGTGATGGCGGAGAGGGGCAGCCAGAAGCTGGGCTCTGTAGGTTGCTGTTGCAGAGGGGGCTCGGCATGTGTCTGCCGCCGCACGGCACGCACCGCTGACGGACGTGCGGCGCTACTGAGCACGAGTTGCCGCCCGCTGTGTGGCGAAGACGGGGAGCAGTGACCGTCGCGGACTGGTGGCTGCAGCGACCTCACGTCACCTCCGTTCGTGACGGACGGCGTGCGAGGGGTGTGGCCCGCCGGCTGCAGCCACAGTCCTGCCTTCGAAGCCCTCTCGGAGGAGGAAGAGAAGGACGACGGCGTGGCGGCCACCAGCTGCACCGTAGATTGTGTCGGCGTCGAAAAGAGGGCCGGGAGGGCAGGTGCGGCATACTCAAACTGCACTGTGCACCGCACCTCGATCACGCCAGCACTATGCTGCAGCTCGGGTGGCGCCGTCGCCGACACCAAGGCGGAGCCGAGCAAGGGTGCGGAGCCAGACACAGGGCCGCCGCACCACGAGTGGAGCTGCGCCGCTGTCGGCATGGACGTCGGCCTACACCTTCTTGCTGTGGTGATAGCAGTACGAGTGACACAAGCCGAAACCGGAGAGAAGAGCGCCTGTGTGCGTGCAGCTTGTGAGAGGTGTTCAGCAAAAAAAAAAGAAACGGCTGGGGGAGCAGCGCACGTGGAAATTCTCGAGACTCCACCGCCAGCACAAACACACCTGCGAGCAAAAAAAAAAGGAGGGAGTGGGAGTGAAAGCCCCGCGTGGGAAACTGCAGAGACAAACCGAGGTATTCACGAGTCAGAGCAGAGCCAAGGGGGGAACAGGTGCGCAGAGTGTACCACACGAAGGCCAACGATATATGAACACGAAAAGAAAAAGAAAAAGAGAATCGGCCCTTTATCCTTATGAAGGAAGGAAGGAGAGGAGGAGGAGGAGGAGAAGAGAACCGGCTCGGCGTGCGCGGGCACTCGTGAATGGGAGGGCAGAAGGAAAAAAAAAACGATGAGTTTTGCTCTGCTCTTCTCGTCAAAGCAACACTGTCCGTGGGCGGTGCGACGTGTGCACCGACACACCGTTGATAGGATGGAGTCAGAGAGAGCTCGAAACGTCTGATCGGCCGTGTCGAGGGACGTTGAATGTGTCAGAGCACTGTGTGTCTGTATGTGTGTGTATGCGCAGGTGTCGGAGGGCTTAAAAAATGGGGGAGAAGGGAGCTGCAGGGAAACAACAACAAAAAAAAAAACGCCACAAGAGACAGTTGGCTGTGACGGCCCCTGAGCACTTCGAAGGTGACTCAAGATCACTCCACTAGGAGAGGAAGGAAGGAGGTCGTCGAGAAAAGGATGGAGTAATCAAAAGGTCCTTCTTTTTTTTCTTTTTTCAAGTCTGTGCCTCGTGCACATGTGAGCGTTAAGGCGGAAATGCGGCCAGCAGAGAGAGAGGGAGGCGGTGGGAACGTTGGCGGGGATGGCTAGGTAGGTGGGATAGGGGGGGGGGGGTCGAGGGTGGAAAAGCTTCCGGGTGTAGAGACGAGTACGATGAAAAGCAAAAGGGGCGCTGAGGCCACAACAAGAAGAAGGCGGGAAAAGAAAAAAGGAACGAATTGATTGGAGGGCTCACGTGCGTTGCGGAGCCCTGGGGTGAAGCGATGGGGTGTGGGGAAAAAAAGGGGGAGAAGTGGTAGTGGGAGTACAGAACAGTGTCGTATAGCTGAGACTGCCTGCACGCACTCCCAGTCCTTCTGCTTTCCGTTGCTGTTGATCCGTGGGTCTCACGACAATCCAAGTCCAGCAAAAAATGAGCAAGCCAGATTATGAGACAGGTGTCTCGGTTTGTTTTTCTTTTCTTGTTCTCTTTCCCTCTCTCTTCCGAGAGAGAGAGAGGAGCGTTGACGTGAGCAGCTGACTGTTTTTTTTTTCGTTTTTTTTTTGGTTGTTGTTGGTTCCTCTCCTTCTTGCGTGTTTTATTTTTGTGTATTGGAAGCAGAAAATCGCCGTGCGTAATGCAACCGCCGGTGTAATGAGCGCCGCAGCAGTCCTGGTTGACCGTGCACGCCCCCTGGGAATGAGAAGGCGACTGTGGGAGAAAAAAAACGTGAGCGGGTGTAAAGAAGGGACGGAGGAAGAGCAAGTGAGAAGTGGAACACGATAGCCCCCCCCCCCTCCTTCTTTTTTTTGGGGGGGTGGGGGGTCAGCATGCGTGGTTTCGTCGTGGTGGACGTGCTCGGCGGGGAAGCTCAGCGGCAGCTCTAGAATTGATGAGTGCCTCGTAGATCGACTGATTGTCCCGCCGCCCTCACACGCGATGGACTGGAGCCGTCCAATAGAAAGGGTCACAAACAGGCACGCGCAGTGATACACCTGTGGTTGCTCATGTCGCAACAAAGCAACAGCTGACTTTTTTTCTTCTTTTTCCCCCCTTCAGAGCAGCACAGGCATGCGCTTTGTGTCGGCAAACTAACGCTTTTCGTGCGCTGTGTTCGCTTGCTTGTGAGTGCCTTTGTTTTGAAGGAGGGGGGTTGGGCTTTGTTTAGGTGTGGAACGGAATTGGGGAGGGCGGGGCATTGCCGCAAATCTCACAGAGGATCTGCAAGAAACACCACGAAAACAAAAACAACGAGAGAGAGAGAGAAGGTCAAAGCTGTCAAGAACGAAGAGATCAACATTACCCCTTACCATCAGCAAAAAAAAAAGTGATCAAAGACGAAGCGCCGCAAGACGCCGCCATGGCATCCGTACCACCACATGCACACACGCGTACATGCATACGTACGTGCACTCGCCCATACAGACACGCGCACACGCAACAGAGAGAGACGGAGAGAGAGAGAGAGAATGAGGGACAGCAAGAGAGAACAGGAGGGAAAGAACACACGAGGGGGGCACAGGTCAACTCACGAAACCAAAGAGAAGCAAATAGAAAAAATGTAGGTGAAGAAGAAGGAAGAAAGAAAAAAAACAAAAGAGAGACAACAAATCAAAGAGCGCTCAGGCTAAAAAAGGCACACAAACGCGGTGCCTTCACCGTTGTCTCGACATCGAAGCACTGTGTCCCCGTCTCTCAATTTTTTTTTGTTTGTATCCTTCGTTGTGTGTGTGGTATTCTTTTTGGGGGGGGCGAGGAGGGGGGGTTGAACGAGCTACAACAACGAGCACAGCGGAAAGGAGGCACCGACAGCGGCGACGCAGCAACGCTAACAGAGAGGAATGGAGATTTTTCATGGCCCTATCGATCCTCCTTGTGTCACCCGTGAACACCACACGAGGCAAACAGAAAAAAAAGGGTTCGTTTTTTTTTTTGCGACTATACAGACCAATAGACGCACGTGCGCCATCTCAACAAAGAAAAAATCGGTGTACCATCGACATTCAAAACACATAAAATGAAAGTGCGAGGGTCAGTGAGAAGATGCGTGTGGCAAGATACGTGAGTAAGTAAGGAAAGGTGCGTTGTTGGCTGCCGTCGCCACCACCCCAGCCCACCCTCTCACTTGCGCACTCACCATCCTCACGGCACTCACGAACTTCAACACACTTTTTTTTCGGTCCCACAAGTGGGCACGGAACGCAACAAAGCGAGGGATCGGGGACAGAAGAAAGCGGAACGGCCGAGCGAGTTGTGGCACTCAAGAAGCACGAGCAAAAAAAAAAACGCGGAGTCCAATTTGTGGTTGATGGACTGCGTCTTTCTTCTTGTGGAGAGCAGAATGATGAAGATGAGCACACAGAGGGGGGGGCAAGAGGGGAGGCTGTGAGAGGAGCCACACACGCGCACGTCCACGCCGACGCCTTTTTTCTTCCTGCCTCCTCGCCCCTCGCCCCTCGCCCCGCAAGGTTCGCATACACAGGCGTTGTTGGTCGCCACAGCCGAGAGGGACACAACATAACTCTACTATTAGCGTGTCGTGGCACAGAAGGGCAGTGCAGCAGTGTGAGGCTCATGAGGCGGAAAGGTGAAAACTGGACGCGCGATGGATAGAGGGCTCCCCCACACCTCTGCAGCTTACAGCGCGCCTGGCGGCTTGTAGGACGGACTGCCATTCGCCCCGTTGTGCGGAGGCGGGGGATACTGGTACGCGCCGGCGTGCGGCGACGGCGCCGCGTGCATCGACGGCATTGGCGCCATGGAGTTGAGCTGGTCGTACGACGGCGGCGCGGCCGGATACTGGTAGCCGGCGGACGGAGCGGGTGCCGCGTTGGCGTACTGTTGCTGGTACTGCTGTGGCGGCGGTGGCTGGTATTGTGGCTGGTGCTGTGGCGGCGGGGGCTGGTACGACGGCTGATGCTGCGGTGGCTGCTGGTACTGCTGTGGCGGTGGGGGCTGGTACGACGGCTGGTGCTGCGGGTGCGTGGGTGACGGCTGCTGTGGGGGGTACTGGTAGGCCGCCGGCTGCTGCGACGGCGGCGGCGCTGCTGCTGCTGGTGCCTGCTGCGGCTGTTGCTGGTACTGGGCGTAGTGGCCCTGTGGCACCTGCTGCTGAAGTGCAACGATCTGCTGCTGCAGGTTCATCTGCCGCTGCTGCGACTCCCGGATTTGGCTCTCCGCGTCCTGCATCTCGCTCATCTTGGCCGCAATTTGCGCATCCAGCCTGTTCTGCACCTCCTGCGCCTGCAGCTCACGGCTCATCGTGTAGGACTTGGCGTTGCCGAGCGTGGCCTCGATCTCGTCCGTGGCCCTCGTGCCGTACTGCAGCACGCTGGCAAAGTCCTTCTTGAGCTCGTGGTAGAGTGAGCAGGCGTTCTCGAGGCCGTTCGAGACCTTCTGAATCTCCGCCGTGACGGGGTCGGTGCTCTGCAGCGTGCCAATCTGCTCCATCAGCTCCTCCGCTTTGGGCACGAGCGCCCGCTCCTGCCGCACCTTTTCGTTTACGCGCTCGATGGCGTCGGAGATGTCCTTGGCGCCCTGAGCCAGAATCGCGTCCCGCTGCGTGGACTCGACCGACGAGATGCTGAACACCACGTCGTCCGACTCGAGCTTGTCCTGAAGCACCTTCTCCTCAGCCGCCTGCTCCTTCTCGATCTGCTCCTTCGCCGCCACCAGCTCCTTCAGCTTCGCCACGAGCTCCATCACCTTGCTAGACTGCTGCCGCGCCTCCTTCGTCTCGACAAAGGGCATCAGGGCGTCGAGGTCGCTGATGGGCCAGTCGAGGCGGGCAATGTTGCGGATGTTGTCCTCCAGCGTCTGCCTGGCCGTGTTGAAGGGCTTGACAAACCACTGCTCGAGCCCGCTCTCGTACTCGCTGATGGCGGCCGAGATGGTGCAGTAGTCGGGGGTCTGGTCCGTCGCGGGGTGCACGGCTCGCCACATCTTCTCCCCGTACGCTTCGACGAAGCGGGCATCCGTCTTCTTGTCCTCCTCCAGCGCTGCCTTCACCTCCTTCAGCTTGTTCTCCGCCACCTGGTATATCTCGCCGCACGTGGTGACGTTGCCCATGAGCTCGTCGGTCACGCTGGCCGTGGCGCCGCTGCTGCTCTTGTTCTCCTCGCGCAGCTTCAAAATGTTCGAGCGCAGCGGCTCCGGCACACGGCCGCGGCCCTCGAACTCGCCCGACATCGTCTGGATCGCCGCGGACACGCCGAGCGTCTGCAGCTTCTTCTGCGTGCTCTTCCGCGTGTGCGCGGCGGCCGAGGTGCAGACATTGACAAGGTTGCGCTGCTTGTCGCGCCAGGCCGTCGCGGTCTTGGAGATGTGCGCCGGGATGATGCCGAAGAACGGGTCGGACCCGCGGGAGGATACGAAGCGGACGAAGCTGGGGTGCTCCGTCGCCGCGCCCATGGGACGGGGCAGGCCAGCGGGCTCGGGCACGTCCTTGGGGATGCGTGCAAAGTAGACGGAGGTGTTCGCCTTCTCGGCCTTGTCCTCTGCAGTGTTGGTGCTGGTGACGATGCTATTGACCCAGATCGTAAGAGGCTGGTTCGGCATGCGGGGCAGCTTCGTGAGGTGGTCCTTGGCGCAGCGGTAGTGGGCGATGGCCTCGCCCATCTCGCCCTCCTCCTCCCCCTTGGCGCCGAGGTGGAGGTTGGCGCGTGCCTTGAAGAGGTAGACGTTTGCGCTGAGGTGCGCCTCGACGTCCTTCGCGTTGGCCGCCTTTCTGGCGAGCCACACCGACGTCCTGAAGGAGGAAAGAACGTCCTCGTACTGCTTCGCTGCCTCGGCCGCGATCTTGGACAGCATCTCCTGCTTCGCCTTTATCGCCTCTCCCTTCAGGTAGCCGCAGTGGTGCGCCTGGGCGAGGCAGAGCCGTATCAGCATCGTGAGAGAGTCGCGCTTCATGTCACCCTTGGTGAGCTGCTCGGACGGCAGCCGGTCCAGCATCGAGGAGACCATCTCGTAGTACCCGGCGGCGTTCTGGAAGTTCTTGAACGCCTCCTTGACGTCCTCGGCGGAGCCGGTGGGGGCCTGCGTCGCCGCAACGTACGCATAGGACGCGGCGAGGTTGTAGACGCAGCTGACCAGCTCCGAGTTCGAGTTGCCACTCTCGTACTTGACCGACTCGTCAAAGCTGTCCCTCCACACGAAGCGCAGGTTCTTGCTCACCTGGCCGCTGTTCAGTGGCAGGTGCGCCTGGGCCTGCCCGACGAGGCGGCAGTAGCGCACCAGCGTGTGGTTGATGAAGCTCTCGTTCGGGGTCCGCTTCGTGTCGTTGAGGGTGCACGTCTTGATGATGGTGTTGTGGTACGCCGCCATCGACTTGATGGCGTCATCGACGGCGGTGGTGTTGTTGCTGGAGTGATGCGTGGCGATGTAGCGGGAGCACAGCGACCAGTCCGGGATGTCCTTCTCTCCGAGCCGGAACGGCAGGAAGATGAACCGGTCCGGCGAGTGGTTGAGCGGGGTGGCTCCGGACATTTTTTCTTTGTGTGTGTATGTGTGTGTTGGTGGGTGTGACTGCAGCAGCCGCAGCAGCAGCAATGGAAGCACGTCAACGAGCCGAGCGGATGGGGGATGCAAGGAGCAACGACAACAGTGCAGACAAGGGGCACTAGGAACCTTGACAGCCACGACTGTCAGGTTCTGTGAAGAACGGAAGGGGAGACGAGGGAAGGGGAGGGAGGGGGGTCAACGAAAGGAGAGAAGAAGAAGCAGCAGCAACAAGTCAAGTAGGCCCAGGACTCAGATCAGCGCCACAACACGGGGCAACAAAAGCTACAAGAGAAGGGGGGAAAACGATCAGAGATGGGGGGTGGGGGGGGGGGTCCAAAAGTCAGCCGCTGCAGCCACCACTGTTGGTTGCGCTCTGTCCACCGATCAACAGTGAAACGCCGTATCAGAAGGGAGAAAGGAGAGAGGACTCTTGTGTTACACACCGCGGACTGCTTACGAGAAAGACTGGCGCGGGGGGGAGAGAGTTGAGCTGACGACGAGACGCGCCGCGAAAAGAGCCCAGCGCGGCAAAGAGTTGCGTGCACACAGGCCACGCGCAAAATGAAAAGAAGATGATCGGCCGGCTTCTCCGGGATGGGGGAGGGGGGGGGGGTAACAGTGTATGAGCAGCCTGCCCAGACGTGCGTCCACCTCTCAGCGTAAACCCCTCACGGGAGGGCACCGAAAGAAGCAAAACGGAGATGAGGTGTGGGGTGGATGTGGCAAGTGGGACAGACGGGGGCGGAGCAGGAAGGGGGGTGAGGGGAGGGCACAAAAAAAAAAACCGGAGGTTGAGAGAATTCAAGAGCAAAGCACCGCACGGGGGACTTCGTCACGACACCGGTGAGTGCGCACGAGGAAGTATGCACGCCTCAGTGCCGCGGGGGAGCTGTGAATGAAGTAGAGATGGTGAAGACAAAAAAAAAAGGGGGAGATAAATTGCGGGCAGACGAGCTCAGAAATCAGTGAGAGAGACAGACAGACAGAGAGGGGGGTGGAGCGAGGGTGCCTGCCGGTGTGCAGCACCAAGGTGGAGATGTGGAGTGCCAAGGGGAAAATCAAGTCAGACGCGACAAGGTAGCGCTCTTCTTCTTTGGTTTTCCTTCTCCCGACTAGTGAAACGTAGGCGACGACGACCAGTGCGAAAAATAGCTAGTGTGTCGTGACGTGGACAGCATGTCGGTTTCAATGTGTGTTTGTAAATGGATAAGGTCGGTGTGGTGGTGACCGTCAACAAGGGGAAGGGGGCGGGGGGGGCGGTGACAGTGAAAGGGCAGGCGGGATTGGCAGAGTCAACACAAGGGACAAGTGGAGCTGGACAACGACAGAAGCCCTTTCTGTTTTTTTTCTCCCCTTTCGCGTGTCGAGCGCGAGTTGATAGGAGCTGCTGTCTCATCGAGGGAGAAGGGAAGCCACAAATGCCACCCTTTTCTGGCACGCCACTGTGCACGAATTCGTCGAGTATCGAGGAGAGCTGCGGCGCACCTCTCCCATAAGGACCGTAGGGAACTCCGACAGCAGGGGTGGGGAGACACACGGCAGAACCGATGGCCTCTCGCCGTCACCGCATCCACAGGATTCGTCCCTTTTTTCTTTCTCTTCCTCCCTCTGCCCTCCCACTTCGGAGCACAGGCGCGGACGAGGAGGGACCTCTCCCTTCAGTTTTCTTTTTTCTTTTTTTCGTTGTGCTCCTTTTGCGTGTCATTCTATCGACCACAAGGTCGTAACGTAGTCTTGCAAGTCATCACGTGAGGGGGGAGGAGGGGGGAGGAGGGGCCACCCTACATTACATGATCCGCTACCCCAAGTGCAGAGCCAGAGAGAGGCAAGAAGCGCGGCGACGCATCTTGATCCGACTCGACAAGAGAGAGAGATGCAGGGGGGGGGGGGGGGCACACCAGCTGAACGAGAAGTAGCCGGACACGGTACGCACGCGATAAAGGCGGCCCTTTTTTTTTTGGTATGTACATGCACGTGGTGTGCTGCAACAACAGGAGAAGGAAGAAACAAACAAAAGAAAAAGAAAACGTCACACTCAACACAACGGGCACAGGGCGACTGCTGCTGCAATCGAGGGCCGCTCCACCAGGCATGCTCGCTCGCCGGTGCACAGTGCCCATGACGCAGCAGCCTCTCCTTTCTCGCGTCACTCTTTTTGGGGTGTTTTTTTTCTTTTCTACTCCGTGACATCCGCCTTCATCCGCTGCACCTCCTGATTGTGAAGCTTCTCGACCAGCTCCAGAAACTCCTCGTCGCGCTGCGGGTCTTGTGCGTATGGGTTGTCGAGGTCCTTCGCGTCTGCGTCCTCCTTGATGGGGCGGCGCTCCGCAAGGAACGGGTCGACGGCATCGCCCTTGTCCCGCCCAGCCTCACCGCCGGCCCCGTTCGCGGCGCCAGCCGGGGAGGACCCGGCCTGGGCTATGGTCCCGCGCAGCCGTGCCGCAGCCCCCTGGATACCGAAGCGGTCGATCTCAGACTGCCGCTCCGCCCAGCGCCAGTCGTAGTAGGCCACCCGCCGCGTCTCGCGCTCCAGCATGGCTCGCACGTACTTCTTCTCCCCACTGGAGGCGCGCGACAGCGCAGGTGGGAGGACGTACCAGTGAAAAGAGCCGAGGTTGGTGCCGAGCAGGAGCTGCTGCGTGTAGCGCCGTGTCACGCGGTGCGGCAGCGGCTGGAAGGCGATCGACGTGATGGCGTCCTGGACGAGGTGGTGACTCAGCATCGGCTCCGGGTTGCGGTCCAGCAGGTCCCAGACCTCCACCAGACCGTTGCCGGTGCCGATGAGCACGACACCCGGCCGCGCCGGCGACCACGCCGCACACGTCACGGGGCTGGCGCGCTGCGGGGACTCGTAGAGTGGCATCAGCAGCCCGGTGCGCCACACCTTGAAGCAGCAGTCGCCGCACGTGAGGTAGACGTCGCCGATGGTGGGGTGCCGCTCCACGCAGTAGATCGGCCCGGCGTGCGCGGCCGGGGCGACGGCGCGGACGAAGCGGGTGTCCTTCGTGTACCCGTACGTCGGGATCACAATGGAGGAGCGCCGCTCGTGCTGCGTCACCATCGAGCAGAAGCCGAGCTCGCCATCTGTCGTGGCGACGGCGACGGCATAAGACGGGGACTCATCGACGGTGCAGCCGTTGAAGAAAAAGCGGAAGCCCGACATCTCGCCCGCGCCGTCCGGCTTCGTGAGCTGGTAGCGCAGCAGCGGCACCCACGGCTGCTCGCCGCCGCCGGACCGGCTCTGGTGCTTGATCTTGCGCAGCTTGTCCTGCGGCAGGTACTCGGGCCGGATGTCCCAGACCAGCATCGCGCCGTCCTCGCTCATCGTGGCGAACTGGTGCGTCTCGGTGACCACCGTCTGCTTGCCGTCGAAGCCGAACTCGAGGCGGTCGGGCAGCCACTGCAGGCTGTGCACGGGCCCCTGGTGCGACTGCTCCACCCGCGACTGCTGGAAAGGCTGCAGCCGCGGCACCTGCACGTCCCCGTCCATCTCCAGGCTGACGCCTTTGAGACTGTCTGGCATGCGCGGCACATCGCACACCTCGCGGAACTCCCCCGTTTCCCCGCTCTCCGCGTTGGCCGCCGCCGCCGCTGCAGCCGCGGCGCTGGACTGCTGCCCCTGCTGCTGCCCGTTGCCGCGCGAGAAGAAGCTGGCCACGTCCGCCCTGCTGAGGTCCCATAGGAACACCTGCCCGTTGATGGCCCCGCCGGCCACGAGGTTGGGCCGGCTCGGGTGGAAGTGGAGGACCTGCACCTCCTCCGGCGCCTCCAGGAGGTAGCGCGGGTGCATCGGGTCGCCAAGGTCCCAGATGAGCGAGACGCTGCTCTCACACCGGCGATTCACCTGCAGCCGCTCCTCCAGCGACTGCAGCCCGACGGAGGTGACACAGACAAAGTGGTCGCGCTTGCGGCCGCTGCGCCAGCTCACCCCGCTCACCCGCCGGTCCTTCGTGGAGCTGTGCACGTAGTTGCCCTTCTCAATCAAGACGAGCTCGTCGTGCGCCGCCACCACGGCGTCGTCCTCGTTGAAGCTTCGGAAGTCGTCCGTGTAGATGGGGACTTGGTAGTTCTGGGTGAGGCACAGGAGGGTGCGCGGGAGCACCTTGTTCAAGAAGGCGCTCAGGTTCGGCTGCTCCTCCTTGGGAGGCGCGACGTGCCGGATGCAGGCGTCCACCACCGTCGGCTCCGCCTGGGCGACAGCGTTGACGCGGCGGGCGTGGTGTGTCTGCGTCGCGGCGACGGTGCGGCGTGGGACGGCCTGCACGCCGGTGTCCACCTCGTCCCGCATCACCTCGTACAACGGGTTGTGCACGGAGCGAAGGTCGCGGCTGTCCTCGCTCGCCTCCTTCGTGACGTAGTTGTTGTGGGCAGAGGTGCGGTGGCGCAGAATGGCCTGCCGGGCGACTTCGAACTGCACGGTGATGGGTTGCCGCCGCGGGATGGCGATGGCGCCGAGCGGGTCGCTGTCCGCCTGCTTGCGGATCTCCTCCTCGCTGCCGTAGCTCTGCCACGTGCCCTTTGGCACCACCACGCGCAGCTCCTCGGCGACGCGAAGCAGCTCCTTCGTGATGAGCTGCATCGGAGGTGGTGCGGCCTGGACCGTAGCCTCTGCAGCGGGGCTCGCGGGGTGCGACTCCCCCGCCACCGCTGCTGCGACAAAGGCCTGCATTGCCCTTGACACCAGAGAGAGAGAGAAGAGGGTGGTAAGCGTGTGCAATGGGGTGGCCACACCAGCGGATGGTGTACCAGCAAAACAAACAAATAAAAAAAAAGACTGTAGCGTGTCAAGGACGGCAGACGTGGAGTGCGACGCTGTCCTTGCTTGCCTCCGTAGGACACGCGCGACGCCTCTTTCTTCACGGACCTTCTAGCAAGGTGATTGGTTCCCGTTCACCACGCCTGTGTGGAAGGGGGCAGGAAGGGGCGTGTGTGTGTGTGTGTGTGTGTGTGTGTGTGTGTGTGAGTGTAGCACAGCGGCAGAGCCGCGTTTTGCTCGTAATGCGGTGCAGAGCTGATGATGGAGGCGTTGATGTGTCAGACACAGAGAGACACAGAGAATGAGAGATGAAAATAGGCGATAGAGTGAGTGCGCCAGGAGGTTAGTTGTCGCCGTTGCGCAGATTGTTGGGAAGACAGAGCAGTGGCGGGGAAGAACAAAACAAAGGACAGGGGGAGGGAGGGGGCAGGGGAGCGGCGCGGGGCGGGGTGGAGCACTCCAAAGCAAGGGGAGGGGATTCATGCTTCCGCCTCCATGCAACTGCACATCGTGCGCATTGCTGAACCTACTCCAAAGGCGGCCATGTCACACAAAACATCACGCTCTCCGATGCCGATGTCCCGCTGAGGTGACAATAATTTTTTTAAAAAGAGGACTGAGGGGGAACACTTTGTCGAGAGATGGCGTCCTGGCCAACCGACACAGCTGGGCTTCTGCGGAACTTCACGACGCCCGTGCACACCGTGTGTGTGCATGCTGGTGTCCTTTTTTTTGTGTTGGTTTCTTTTCTTTGTTGTTGTTTTCTGTTTGCCGAGAACGCAAACAAACAGAGACATGACGCGACGGCTTGCGCCTTCCTTTGCCGACAGACGACGTCCATGTCGTCACCCTCCACCAACAACACCACCACTGCCACCACCACCCCGCGCATCTCCTTCCCTCCCTCGCATCCACTCCTCTGTCCGCGACGCTTGTCGGGGTGGGATGGGGAACACAAGGGCAAGGGAGCAGACTATTCGTTCTTTCTTTTTGAGGCGGAGGTAGATCCAGTCTACACGAGAAAGAGCGCAGCGCGGAGGAGCAGGGGAGAGGGAGGAGAGCTGCCAGACGGAAGGAAAGGCGATCATGCCGACACTAGCGAGCACGGCTCGCTGAAACTACAACAACGAGCACAGCACTCCCACTCCGCCAATAAAGGAAACAGACAAACAATAATTAAAGAAAAGAAAAAATACACCATACGCAGCTGTCCAACCCCTTTCACTAACGCACGTCATGTTGCGACCTCCGCCTCCTCTTCTGCCTCTTTTCGTGTGACAGCTGGAGGAAAAAGGGGCAGGAGAGGAGAAAGGGGGGGGGGCCACGAGGCAGTCGGTGCACGGTGCGTGGTGATGTCGACGGAAGGAGGGGATGCTGCACAACACACATGTCTTGGATCACCATCATAATCGTCACTTATGGAAGCCTTTTGCACGCGCGACCATTCAAGGCACTCCACAAGCGTCCTAGCCGCCAAGGCGCACGCACAGCGGACAAATAGACACGAGCGAAAAAAAGATGCGCGCGGCGTCAAGCTGGAGAATCTCTGTTGATAAAAGCGTCACGACGCAGATAGAGGGAGGGGGGCAGGGCGGAGGGAGGGACGAGGGGAGGGGGGGAAGGGGGCGTGGCGTCCACTTCAAGTGAGAGTAAGAGTGAGAGAGAGAGACCGCCCTCCACGCGAACGGGAGAGCACCGACCCACCTGTGGCGCATGTTCAACAACACAAGCGAAGACAACAGAAAAGAGACCGCGCAATCCTGTCGATGCGTCGGACACCTTGACTTGGCAGTGGACACAACAATCAAACAAATAGAAGCGGGGGTGGGGTCGAGGGAGAAGAGCGCCGCGCGACACACACCAGGCTTCCACGCACACACATACAAGGACCGCCACAGTGACACATGCACGCGCATACGAGGACAAAGAACCGGCGACGAGCCCCATACCCCGTGCGTTGCTTGCCGTGGAGGGCATCCGTGATCACAGCGGGCAGCTGAGCTCGCCGAGTCATACCCACAGAGAATAAACCACAAACACCGCGGCGGTGCTCGGCCGGGGGACGCACAAAGGCGTGCCAGAGCGGAAAAGAAATGCACAAGGGAAAGCGTGAGAAAGACAGGGAACAGGTGTGGAGAGAAGGAAGAAGGAGGAGGGGAGAGGGGGGCAGGAGGGAGGAGAAACAACAGAGGGAGCAAGGAAGACGAAGAGAATGGAAAGAAGGACCAAAAGAGGCGTTTGTATGATGATTGTGGCGAAGTGACAACGGCGGGGAGGGAGGGAGGGAACGGCTGCACCTTCACGTAAAAAAAAAAAACTCAACAAATCGCTCGCAGCGAGGTGAGACGCCATGAGGGAACAGTGGCGGCGCTAAAGGGGGATGGGGACACAGGGAAGGGAACTGGAGAAGGGGCACGCAGGGAGAGGAGGGGGGGAGGGGGGAAGTGGGACAAAAAAAAAAGGAGGCGGGAGAGAGACGGCACTGAAGCTCTCCTCTTTTGTATTTTTTTTTGTGTTCTTTATGGGTACAGGCCAAGCCTGAAGGGCCCCCACGCCGAAAAGGGAGAAAAAAAAACATCAGCACACGATGAAAAAAAGGACAGAACCTGCTCAGTCGTTTTTTGTTTGTTTCAACAATAACAACGGTGCGCATGCAGCGCACGCACGCACGCACACAGACAGGAGGTCCACCCGGGACACCAAACAACACAAAAGCAACACACACACACACACACAAAGGAAAAAAAAGCGAGAAAACGCAAAATTGTAAGGTGAGGGGGGGGGGGGGTGATCAAGAGACAAAAAGGGGGAGGGGGGCCGGTGCTGCTGTTGTTGCTGCGTCGTCGGCTAGGACGACTCGCCGTGCTTGGTAAAGACGATGGAGGCGATGGGCGGCAAACTTGCCTCCTTCGACAGCGTCTTCTTCAACGCGTCGATCTTCTCCTTCGCGCCGGCGTCGCTGACCCAGATGGCGAGGCGATTGTGATACTTGCGTTTCGACATGACGATGCCTGTCACGAACGGCTCGCCGCCGGCGTCCTTCTTGTCCACGCTATCGAGGTACTCGCCGACGGCGGCCATCAGCACGTTCTCCCACGCCTTGTCCAGGTCCGTCTTGGACTCCGCGCCGCTTCCATCCACCGAGTTGGAGCCGCTCGAGTTGTTGCTGGCGCGAGCGTTGGTGGCGGTGATGTCGAGGTTGACCCATAGCTTGCCGCCCTTCTTGTTCGCCGGGTCCTCCCACATGGGCTTGACGCCTTCCTGGAAGAAGTGGTACTGCGAGGAGGTCCGTAACGCGTGCAGGGGCTTCATGTACTTGAGCATCACAAAGAACTCCTCGACAGAGTGTACCGTGATGATGGGCACGAGCGACATCTCCCAGTTCTCCGTGTTGTAGGTGGAGGGGCTGTCGTACCAAAGAGTCCACGCCCGCTGCAGCTTGTGCAGGTTTGCACCCTTCGGTGCATTCTTCGATCCTCCGGACATTAGGTGCTTTTTCTGCGCGAGCTTTGTGGGTGTGGGGGTGTGGAGGTGTGGGAGGGGGGGGGGGAATGACTGGGAGGGAAGGGGGAGGAGAAAGCCGTGACGCACAACAGTGGGACAAAGGGGGAGGAGGGAAGTCTCACGTCACCGCGGTAGACGGAAAGGTGAGCTTCAGGGGGGAAACGGGGTGTCGCGAAGGCGCTATGCAGCTCGGGACAGGGGAAAGCGAGAGAAGGAAAGGTGAGAGAAGTCCACAATGGCAGCCGTCGTTTGTTTAAAAGTGATGAAGGCAAAGGGAGGCTGGGGTGAGGTTTTGATGAGCGTGGATGACAGACGGACAACTTAGAGCGTACACCTGGTCCAGCCACCACTACGCACACACACAAGCACACACACACACGCGCACGCACGCAGGCAGAGAGACACGAAGCGCAGTTCGGGTGTTGGAGTAGTGCACCTGCTGTGATGGCGCGGCGGAAGGGGGGAGAGGAGGAAGACTGCCGGTTCCGTCGCACAAAGACCTGTGCGCTAAGCAGATCGCATCAACCAGGCGGCGAAGGAGAACACACAACGGCACACAGGAGGTCGCAAGAGCGTTAGGATTGGGGGGGAGCTTGGCGAGGCGATTGCGCGGCGAGAGCGATCGTGAGGGGGGTTTGGAGAGCGGCAAACAAAAGGAATCAAGTCAGGCCGGAAGCCCTTCTTACTTGAGCCTACACAGAGACACACGGGTTGTGTCGCACTGGAAAGAAAAAGAAAAAGCGGGGGTTGGGGGGGGGGGGGGGGGCGGATGTGCGTCGTCACGACTCAAAAGAACGGGAGAAGAAAGAAGGAGAGAGAGAGAGACAGAGAGCAAGGGTTGGAAGGCGGAAATAATCAGTCCCAGCACGACGCCTGTACGACGTCACTGCTTTTATTTTACTTTTCTTTTCGTTTTTGTTTCTTCGCTTTATCACCGCAGGAGATGAGATGAAGGCGGAGAGCAGAGGGCAAGACCAGGTGAGGTGAGTATATATAGATAGACAACTGCAGCGTGTGTGCGATGGATGGGGAGAGAGGGGGGGATAACACTCAGCTCAACAGCAGCGGCAACTCAGCGTGTGCGTCTCCCGAAGCCAAGCGCAATGACAATCGCGCAGATGGAGGGGGGAGAGAGTCACTGGAGAAGACGCGGACAGAGAACCACACCGCCGGGGCACGAAAGAAAGAGACGAAGCTGTGCACGCCGTCTGGGGGGGGGATAGAAAAAAAAATGGCGGTAGAAGCGCAAAGGAGCTGTGTGTCGTGTCAGTTAGCTGAGTCCGTGCACAGAGTGGAAGCGGTGTTGCGGCTAAACTCGTGTAGTGGCGAGTGGTTGTTTGCGTTTCCGCGACACGGTACTGCGTCCTTTGTGTCACGAGCGTTGGGGGAGGTGCAAGTGTGTAGCCACCGCGCACTTGGACAGTAGCACCGGACGGAGAGCGTAACGGGAAGGAAAGGAGCAGAAGCCGAAGACGCCTCCGTATATCCAAGTAAGTCAATGGGCACTCGCACGGCGCTGATGACAGTCACTCTCTGTTCTCGCTCGCTAGCACAGACACACACACACGTCACACGTCACACACACACGCTGTTCGTCTACAAGAAAGAGAGCACCGACACCGGAGAAAGGGGAGGGGGGAAAACGGAGAGAAGATTGTTTGCCAGAGGCTCATGGAGAAGCACGACACAAAACGACTACACAAAGCCAGAGCAAGGGAGATCGAAAGAGAGGCAGAATGTAAAAACTGCGAGGATGATGATGACGGGGGGAGAGGGAGAAGAAGAAGAGAAAGAGAACAAAGCAAAACGGACTGGGTGGGGCTTCAAGTCTGAGCAGCACGCCGTCCTGAATGCGCTTCGTTTGCTGACGCAGCTCGTGTGTGTGTGTGTGTGTGTGTTTTCGTTTTTGTTTCTTTTTGTTTGTTTTGAAGGGTTGAAGCGATCGTCGCAAATCTGTGACGGATGTCGACTGCCCAGTTCTCAAACAAAAAAGAGGGGAAAAAACGCAACACAACAGGAGACGATTGTGCGTGAGGGTGGGTGAGTGGGGAGGTGGAGGCGAATGGAGTGGTGGCGACGCAGTAAGGTAGTGGAGAGGGAGGGGATGGGGGGGCGGGGGAAGGAAGCCACTTCTTCCTCTCGCTGTGGAAGCACCCACGGCGTATGGGGCTGAGGACGTGTAGGAGCGGGAGACTGGGGGGTGACGGCCGACGGCTGAGCGAGACGAGACCGCGCAGTTGGGGAACAAGAAAAAAAAAAACCCTGGTGTTGTGGTGGCAGTGGAGAGATGGGGCGAGGGGGGGGGGGAAGAGGGGTGGTGGTGGTGCGTGCCGTGCAGGTGGAAGGCAGGGAGTACGACTTGCAACGGTGCGGCACTAGGACAGCTAGAGGAAGGCTGATTCCGATTAGTTCAGGAGGAAAAAAAAAAAAGAGCGAAAACAATAAACAAGACACACACACACAATTGCTACAGAGGGAGGGAGGGGAGGAGAAGAAAGAAGACGTGTCAGGGAACAAAGGTCACAAACGACAAGGAAACGACAACGTCGGCCGCTCCACTCAGCAGTTGGTCTACGCAAGCAAACTGAGAAGAGAAGAGGAAAAACAAAAAGGAAAACAAGAAGAAATGAGGTGATGCGCCAGGAGGTGAAGACGAAGAACAGCTGCGTCAAGCCGACAGACAGGTGCTCGCCTGCTGGTGTCCGGTAGGGGTGCGTGTGTGAGAGCGGTGGTGGGGCGGGGGAGAGACGGGGGGGGGAGTGCGTGGCAGGCAGGGCAACTTGAATAGCGCGAGCAGAAAAGGACAACAAACACGAGGGAACGCAAGCACGTGCTTGAAACTCCTCCTCTTGTTTTTTTTTGTTTTAGCGCTTTGCAGGCGGGAGGGGGGAGGGACGGGGTCGTGTACGGGAATGCTGTCTACTTCTTCGATTGGCCTGTCTCAGAGCTCCTGCAATGCCGTTGACGTCTATCGAAGTTGTGCGCACCCTCGTGCCAACAGGGAGAAAAAAAAAGCGGGTGGGAAACGGGTCCGCTGGAATGGAGTCGGGAGAGAGTGAGAAAACGGGGTGGGGGAGAGGAGGGGCAACTCACAGCAGCAGGCAGTGGTTGGGGGGGGGGGGGGGGGGTGGAGGGGTGGAGGGGTGAGAGACTTGGAGGGAGAGGTCGAGGTGGGGAAGGGGAGGAAGTCGTAAGAATCGCTTTCTTCGGTGTGTGCTTTATTCTTGCTTCAAGCGTTGAAGGGGATCGGGCAAAAAGAAGCTCAGAAAGGGAGGGGAACAAAAAAAAAAAAAGACACAAGAGGAGAAACTCAAAGGGAAGAAAAGAGCTTCACAGTTACGCTGGAGTGTACGCGTGTGTGTGTCCTGATCACGTGAGTGGTGTGCCCGTTGCTGGTGGAGAGGGAGCGGAGGAAAGAGGGACGAACGGTGAAGGAGGAGGGTGGTCGTGAGGGTGGTAGATGCGAGTGGTGGTGTAGCCTGTCAAGGGGTAATAGCGAGAGGAGAACAAAGACAGTGGAGGGGGGGAGAGAGGCGTTGATGGAGGCGGGGAGGAGGGGGGGTGAGGCAGCCGGTAGGTGTCTCTCCAGGAATCTCTGTAGGCCAAAATTGGCAACGGTGTGACACAACAAGAGGAAGGAAGACAAAAAAGCAGCCGAGGGAGGAGGGAGGGAGGGAGGGAGTAGGCAGAGAAGGGGGGAGAGGCGAATGCACACGTGTAGGGAAAGGAGGGGGCAGGAGCGTTGGGAGCGGCCCAGGTGTCTCTGAGGACGCGCGCGAGCGAGAAGCGCAGCAGCCGAGGTTTACGGCCCGCAGTTCACCACCTAGTCAAAGCGGCGGGCAAGACAGCACAAGAGCTTTGCTTTCGGCCGGCGGAAGGGGGAAGGGTGGAGAAAGCGGTGCTCTACAGTGCCGAGAAGGGCGGAAAGCAGGCAGCGTCACGTTTGGTCACTGTGACCACGATGTGACGGCCTTTCCATCAGGCACGCGCACCGACAAGTCTGAGCACGTCAGAACCGACGTGGGGGTCGAGCCTCCGCTAGAGGTGTCATCGCTCATCTGTTCACTCTCTGTTTCCTTTTTTTTTGTTGTTCTCGTTGTTCGTTGTGTATGTCTTGGTGTCGACCTTCTGCCTCGTCCCCACCTCGCACTGTCGTCTAACACCTTGGAGACCACCCCCAAGCTTCACATGGACCACCCAACCAACGCATTCCTCCTCGGCGACCACTCGCACTGTGTACAGCACGCAGGCGTGGGGAAACGGGGGGGTGGAGGGTGGGGTTGCACGATGGGTGGGGGCAGAGACACAAGGACGGGCCACGCACCAACCTGGAAGAAGGTCCAGGCACCGGGTTCAGAGGAGGTACAAGAAGGAGAGTCGAAAGGGAAAAAGGGGGAGGGGTGATCAGTAGTACAACAGGTCGTCGTAGAAAACAAAGAAAAGAAGAAAAAAAGGAGAGAAAATAGCGCGACGGTGTGCTCACCGTCATCTATGAACCGGGACAACCAACAGACACAAGAAAGCAAAAAAAAAGAGCCGACAACCGAGGCTGGACACCTCTCTAGCGTTGCTTCCCTTTCCTTTTTTTTCTTTTTTTTCCTCGGCGGTGCGTGAAGAAGCCGCATCCAAGAAGCGCTCGTGTGGTGTCAAGGCTGGACAGCGAAGTGTGCGGAGAAACGCTCGTCGGCGCGCTTAGCTGTTCCCCTTTTTTTTCCATTGTCCGTTCAAGGCGCACATGCTTCAGCGTGCGCCTTCGCAACCGTGGAAGCTCACACGAGCAGCTCATCCTTCCGGCCTGTTCGTCTACATCAACACAGCCGTGTGCATCGCCGCACGCCACCTCTCCGCTTGCAGGTGGTGCTCGGGGAAAGAGCAGGGAGGGGAGGGGGGGGGGGGGGCAAAAGAGAAACCGGTCACGTGGAAACACTCGCGCTCATCTCGCACGCTCTACGCCGCCGGAGCAGCAGGCGCGGCCTTCTTCGCGGGCTTCTTCGCCGGCTTCTTCGCGGCCTTCTTCGCGGCCTTCTTCGCGGCCTTCTTGGGTGCCGCCTTCTTCGCGGCCTTCTTCGACGCCGGCTTCTTCGCGGCCTTCTTCGGTGCCGCCTTCTTCGCGGCGGCCTTGTGGGCGGGGTGCTTCGCACCGGCCTTCTTGGCGGCGGCCTTCTTGATCGCAGCAGCGGGGGTGGCCATGATTGAGGAAGAGAGAGGGAGAGAGCAAAAGGGGGGGGAGTGGGGTGGAAGGGAAAGAGACGGGGAGAGGGGGACTGAGGAGGGAGCACGGGGGAGCTGGCGAAGAGAGTGCTGGGGAAGGGATAAGGAGGAATCTACGGGGGTACGTGGAGTGGCGGTGGTGCGGTGCGAGGTCAGTGAAGTAATGAGAAAGGCAAAGCGACGATCGTTACGTGTCGTTGCCGTTGGCGAGGGTGCATGCCGAAGCGTGCAGCAATGCGGTGCACATAAGCAAGACGGCGCAGGTGGCAGAGGCACATAGGAATGCACACACACACGCACACAAGACAGTCGTGAGTGTGCAGAAGAACGTGTGCACACACCAATTCGCACAAGAGAAGTTAAGAAGCATGCAGGCAAGAAGGAAGAGGCAGTGAAGTGAAGTGGCATTGGGTCTCATCACCCTACGTGCTGTGACCAGCACAGCAAGCGCGACTGTGTGAGTTCCAGAAGAATACATAACAAAAAGAAAACGAAGATGACGAACATTCACGAACAAAAGGTTTTTAAAAGCCTCCGTATGTGTTGTGGCACACCGACGGCGAGGCCACCAATGCCCAAGAGGCAACGGCACATGACGGAAGAGCCGTGCAATGGAGCGGCAGTGTACGCCGCTTTGAACACCGGCGAGAGACGGAAGAGCCGCCGACGCGCGAGTCGGTGCGCCGTGACGGACAACCAAGGTCCCTCACCAAAGCCCTTTTGTGTTCGCGAGCAACTACGACTCGTTCTCGTTGATCCTCATCGTCCCGTGTTGCTCTGTTTTTTTCTTCTCTAAGCGTTTCCATCAATGGCTTGCACAAGTGTCACGTGTTGCTGCAACTTTCGCTCTTTTTTTTTCCTTTGTCGTCGCCGTCGCCAACGTTGCGGGCAAGGCAGGCGGGAGGGGAAGAAGGGGTGGGAGAAAGAGAAGGACATCGGAAAGAAGCGCTTTCCCGAGACGGAGCCAGAGGAAGAGACAAGGGTTTGGGGAGCCGCAGCACTGCCTTCGATGGCACCGCATCCTCTGGCACAGGAAAAACAAAAAAGAAGAAAACGGAGGGTCGAGGAGATGAGGAGAGAAGGGCAAGGCAGTCATTCGAGAGCACGCCTCCTCTTTCCATGCAAGCAGCCTTGACCCTCTTCCTCTCCCCCTTCCCCCCGCTCCCTTCTTCTTTTCCCTCTCGGGCAGTGGTTCCGTTCGACAGAGAAGGAGATGGGGGATGCCTCACTCCTCTTTTCTCTTTCCCCAACCCCACCCTCCCCACGGGCGTCACACACCACCGCCACCATCATCACCCCCCCCCCCCGCCTTCTCCCTTTCCGCTTTAGCCCGCTGCAGCGCGCTGACGTCATGTTTTCTTTTTCCTCCTCTCTTGTTGAACGTGAGAAGATGAAAAGGTGCGGGAGATAGAGAAAGAGAAGGGGGGAGAGATGAAGGTAGCGCGGACAGGGAGGTGCCGAACGTGGTGAGCCGGAGGGGGGAAGGCCGGCGTCGCAGTGTGAGCCTGAGGGGGCGAATCTGATGGAAGGCACGGCACCTGCACGCAAGTGGACGGACAAGGGAAGGGAGATGGAAATAAGAGAGGAGGGAAAAAAAACCCAAAGACAAAACCGAAGGGCAATGGTACATTCATGTGACGCAGCGCTGTATTATCGTTCCTTTTTTTCCTTTCTTTCGATGAGCTCGTCCTTTCTGTTCTCTCTCTCTTTCTCTGAGACATCTCCTTTGAGTGCGCCACCGCTGCATAACCCCCCTCCACCACCTTGGGTGAACACAAAAACGTACGCACACACTCACAGAGGAAGAGGACAGGGATGCAGGTAGGCAGCGCCACGTTGAAGTCACGGAGGGAAAAAAGAAACGAAGGGGGGAGCACGAAAAGAAGAAAGAAGACAACGAAAAAGGTGCAGGGGTCTCATGCACGTGGCAGAACAAAAACAAAAACAAAACATGAAGAAGCTCTATGGGGTTTGGGGGGGGGAACAAAAAAAGGGAAGAACGAGTCGAGACGAAGAATGAACGCAGACCCACAGGCCCACACACACAAAAAGTGGGGAAAGACGAGACAAAGACATCGGCGTACAAACCGGGAACAGAAACACCACGGCAGCGCATTCAGGTACAAGTTATCCTCACAGGGGGGAGGGGAGAAGACAACGCAGAAAACGAAGCTGGGGGAAAAAGGAAAGGAGAGAGAGAGCGACGTGCGCGAGGGTGGCAGAGGGACAGCACCGCACCTACACACACACACACACGCGCGCGCACGCGAGAGCCTCCGACGAGTGCCAGTGCACACACGAGTGTCTCCGTGACTGTTTTTCCCCCCTCCTGGGTAGACAGTGTGAGCACCAGGTGACAAGAGGGAAAGATCAGCCAAGAGGTCCGTTGCGCGCCTCTTCTCGTTGGTTGTCGCAGAGTGAGGAAAAGAAGATGGTGAGACCGTCTACGGGGGTGGCAAGAAGCGTGACTATCCAAGCCCTAAGAAGGTAGGAACGGCGTGCGCACGAGAGTACGTGTGCCTGTGTGGTATCCGCGTGTCTGCATGCACATGGCGTGATGCTGTGTGGCCTCTCAGTGCTTCTTGGAAGCCTTCTTGGCGGCGGCCTTCTTCGCCGGCTTCTTCGCGGCCTTCTTCGCGGCCTTCTTGGGTGCCGCCTTCTTGGCAGCCTTCTTCGGGGCCGCCTTCTTCGCGGCCTTCTTCGACGCCGGCTTCTTCGCGGCCTTCTTCGGTGCCGCCTTCTTCGCGGCGGCCTTGTGGGCGGGGTGCTTCGCACCGGCCTTCTTGGCGGCGGCCTTCTTGATCGCAGCAGCGGGGGCGGCCATGATTGAGGAAGAGAGAGGGAGAGAGCAAAAGGGGGGGGGAGTGGGGTGGAAGGGAAAGAGACGGGGAGAGGGGGGACTGAGGAGGGAGCACGGGGGAGCTGGCGAAGAGAGTGAGAGGGAGAGAAAGGGAGAGCGGGGGAATCTACGGGGAGGGGGGCGCGTGGGGTGGCGATAGATTGAAAGGCGATGTGTGCGGTGCGTAAGCGCGCGTATAGAAATGGAGCGCACCCACAACGCAGAAGGAGGGCAAGTAGCAGAGCAGTGTCAACAAGATGAGAGAGGGGGGGAAGTGGATGCAAAGAACAAGGACGAGTTGTGCAACGAATCGAGGAGAACCTCACCGGTGGCGTGGCACTTGATCTGTGATCCCTGCACACGGCGCCAAGAGCCACACGCACACACGCACGCACGAGGAGGGTGGGAAAGGAGGAGGGAGCACGGAACAAAAGCGTAGGAGAGAGCACAGTGCGTGTGGCGTGCCGATGGAAGGCAGGCGAGACGCTCCGCACGCCGGCCAACACGGAAAGACGGCGGAACCATCACAGTGCCTTCCGGCTTCCTCTCTCCGTCCGCAGCTGCGCCACGCGTACACCAGCCCAACAGCAGTCGGAGTAGAGCGCAGCAGCCGCCACCGACAACGGAAAGGGGGGTCGGAGGCTCGCCAAGCCGCTGTCACTGTCCCGCGCTGGTGCTGATACAAGCCTCACACCCATTACAATCTTCCATTTCTTTTTTCCCCCTCTTCCCGAGGACGTGGTGCGTCCTCGACCCACCATCGGCCATTCCTGCCTTGTGAAGCCAAATGGCTCTTTCTTTTCCCTTTTCTGTGTTGCCTTCAGAGTTTGTGTTGAACAGGGTGGCTTGGGGACTACGAACTACTACTACTACCAACAGCTGCCCTCCAAGCCCGAAACAGACGGGCAAGAAGAGGACGAGGCCAGAAACGCGATGGATAGCGCTGACGGACGGCGGGGATTGGGCACACACGCGCCACAGCGCACCACTGCTCAAGCCCGGCATGTGTGGGCCCCTCAACTGCATTAACCCGACACACGGTTCCTGCACACGACGTCGTCATCCGCCCGCCTCCGCTCAGAGGATCGGTGACGTGCCTTGTTTTTTTTTTTCTTAGTGGTGGTCGTCCAGGTGCGACCACACGTAGCGGTGGGGGTCGAGCACGAGGTCGCGCGCGTTGTACTTGATCTGCATAGCCGGGTACTCGCCGATCCAGGCGCCGATGGAGAAGATGCTGAACATCCAGAACGGGTCGCGGTTGAACTGCGAGAACCGACGCGGGACGAAGCCACCGAGGAACATGGCTGCGATAGGAAAGGAGGCTGGGGGAATGAGAAGAGGGGTGGGGGAGAACAAGCCACGTGCTGGACCGGCGTGTATGTTCAGGATACGGCGAAGTGTCACCGCAGGAGAGATGTGAGGCGGTTGGAAGGTGAGAAGCAGGGGGGAGGCGGAGGGAGGGGAGGTCCGTGGGGTGACGCAGTGAATTGCCAGAGAGAGGACAACAGGAACAAAAAATGAGAGAAGAGAAAGCGCCAGGGGGAGGGGGAGGTGCGACGTGACAAGTAGCGCACGGCTCCATGGAAGCGAAAGGACAGGGAAGCTGTTGGTGTGTAGCCGTGTCCGATGGAAGCTCGCTCGTCGGACATCCCGCTCGGGGATGAAACTCGAGTGATGAAGAGTCACAACGGCCACTTTTTTTTTGTTTTGCAGCCACGGCTCCGGAGACCACACGTCAGACGCTTCTCACGTTTTCATTTTCGTATATGTGTGTGTGTGAGTATGCGTGTTGTTCTCGTTTCTTAATGGGAGGCACAACTGCACTGTGCTCCGTAAAGCAGCCAGCGGGGGGAGGAGGTGGCCCCTCCGCACGACGCGTCCACAGTGCAGGTCTCCTCTCTTTTTTTTTTCTTCTTCTCCTCACCGCCATCACGTAGGTTGACATTTGGATGAGACGCTTGTCACGCTGCAGTCATCTTCGACTAGGCCAGTGGGCTGAGAAGGGTGCGCACGAGCTCCTTCTCGTTCTGGGGATTCCGGCGAACTTGCCAGACAACTTTCCACCTCGCCAACTCCGTCCCCTCCTCGCATCCGTCGGCCGCGGCGGCGGTGGTGGTCGATGCTGGCACGTGCACCAGTCGGACCCTCATCATGCTCACCTGCAGGAGGTGCTTCAGCTGCACCCCAGACAGAGCCTCGAGGTCGGCGAGGTGTACGGTCAGTACGTAATGCAGCGAGTCCGCGTCTGCGGTATCTGCGGGTGGCGTGTCAGGAGGGGGCTGCGAAGCCACCACAGCCGTCGATGTCGTCAGTGTAGCCCGGTTCCCGGCCGTGGCATCGACAGCCGCAGCCGACAAGGGGACCGGGGTGAGCGGCAGCAGACACAGGGTTTTGTTCTCTGAGGCGACGTCCGCCACAAAGTCTACTGCGACGCAGAGAGCGGGGGCATCCCTGGCAGCGAGCGTGCTGGACTCCTTGGAGCCGAGCTTGAAGCCCAGACAGAAGAACAGCGGCGCCGTCAGCGGCGCGGAGGTGTTCGAGCTTGCCTGGGCGTCATCACCGCGCGGCAACACCTGAAAGTGCACCAGCTGTGCCCCACTGGCTGTCATTTGCGAATACGTGGGAGAAGGACGGAGGCACTGGGAGGGGGAGGGGGAGGGGGGAAGGGGGATGTATGAAGAGCTCTGTGATGATGTCCAGCATGGCAGCCATGGCGGATGGCGAGGTGACGGTGGAAGCGGCGTGGTGCAGTGGGCCAAGCAGCAAAAAAACGTGACATGGGAAGCGCAAGAGAGTGGACCAGATGTGGCAAGAGCACCGCGCACCTTACGCGGGACACGTACACAGTTGTTGTTGTTGATACTTTATCTCGTGTGTGGGTACGGGCACAACACAAGGCAGGACCGCTTCACAAAGCTGCGGATGCTGTGCGACCGTCTCGGTCACCAACAGTCTTTCTTTTTTTCCCTACTTCCGTGTGTGGGTGTGTGTAATCTGGTATCGCTTTACTACTTGTGTGACAGTGTTAGATGGGGAGTAGCCAACAACTGCGCCGCCGAAGAAAAAAGAAAAGGATGGGGCTCGTGGTCAACGCTGCCCCCATCTCGAGGGTTGCATTCAGGAGCCAAGCGTCGCTGAATGTGGTTGTACGTTTATGTGTGCCGTGAAAGAGGCTAAGATCTCGATTGTCGCTCCCTCTCCAAGCCACCCAACAACAACAAAAAAAAAGACCGCCATGTTAAGGAAGTCTCCTGTAGGGTCTCGGTTCATCTCTCACAGACTCGACACCAGCATGGAGTGGGTGCGCTGCTCGCAGTACCGCACCGCGACGGCTACGGCGACGGTGGCAGTGGTGATGGCGAGGAGGCGGTTGAGGTTGCACCAGAACATGGGGTAGGCCTCCTGGTCAGGCAGTGCCTGCGGCCGCTGCATACCGGGGAGCATCTTCTGCGTCACGTAAACGGCTCCAAGGGGGGAGGGGGGTGGGCTAAACTGTGAGGTCTGGAGGAAGGAGAGCGGGGATGTCAAGCGACACACGGAGGTGAGTCCCTACAACACAAAAAAAAGGCCTGGTGAGTACACGACGCCTGCACAGGGATGAGAACCCTTGGAGAAGGAGGAGGGAGAGGGAGGAAGAGAGGCAAGGGGTACGGTGGCGGCAGCGCGGCGATCGGCCGTCCAAGTGCAAAGCGGGAGCTGAGGCGTGCATGTGTGAGGGCAGCAGAGAGAAAAGGAAAAAAAAAAGAAGAGCGAGGCGAGGAAGGTCGAGAAATGCAGTGGAGAACGAAAAAGGGTCAGGCGGAAAGGTCATGCAGCTGCGCCCCCTTTAGAACGGGGACAGTTGCTGCTGCTTGTGGAGCGTACCGTGCGCAACAGAGTACTCTCTCACACGCCCGTGTGCGCGCGCATGAGGACCCCTTCCCCCCCCCCCCCGCCCCCGATGCGGAGGGCCGTTGGGAAGCATGCGGCTTTCCTTCCACCCCAATGAAGTTGAGGATCGAGGTGTTGCTCCGCTCAGCTTGCGATGTGTTTCTTGACTTCTTTGTTTTTTTTTCTTCATTTCTCATTTATCTGCATGGTGGGTAACGCCAAACACAAACGAAGGTAGACAAAAGTGGGGGCCGGCTTCTTGAGCAGCGACGCTAATTTTTTTTCTTTTTTTTTTGCTGTGTGTGTGTGTGTATTTGTTTGGAGTTTTTTCTTCTTCTTCTCCTCGTATGGTGCACACAGCACGGCTCCTGTGAGGAGTGACCCCTAGCATCACCACAACGACAACGGAAGTAAAAAAAAAAAAAGCGAAATCAGTCGAAGAGAGAAAGGTCAAAAACGCTGCGGCACGTCAGTTGGCCTGTGTTGTGCCACAAATTGATGCGGCGTAAGACACAGGAGCGAGATAAACGCTCTGGGTGTATGTGTGGTGCCACAATAGCTGTCTGGCTTTGCTCGCCACCAACAAAGACGAAGGGCACGGCAAGGGGGAGGGGGGTAGAAGGTGCCACGTATGGCACCCCCCGCCCCGTGTCATCCCACAGCCCTCTCCGGTCGAATCCGTTGAGCTGGCGTCTACGTTCATAGAAAAAAAAAAGAGAAGACACACGAAAAAAAAAAAGAGAACGCACACCAGCGACACAAACGTGACCAAACACACAACACAAGAAGACGGTGTGCTCGTTGTGGCCACAACGATACCACCGAAACTAAAAAAGGGCAGGATCACTTTTCTCTTTTTTTTCCCTTCACTCTTGACTCTGAGACAAGAGAGTAGCACAGGACATGCAACCCGTCAAGCTGCACAAACTCCGGTCAGCGTTGCCTACCCCATCTCGGCTCGCATGGAGTTCCCATCCCGCTACATGCAGTGACCGTACGCGTGCAACAGAGTGCCGCCTCCCAGCCTCTACGCGTGCATCACACGACGCCGTTAGGAATGGGGGAGTGAAGGAACCCCGGCGGGTGACAGACGGCACTCTGTTCAACACTTCGCCTACAAAGGCAATAAGCAGCGTGAGGGAAAAAAAAGTCGGCGACAGGATGGAGTGCTGGTGAAACAACACAAGAGGATGACCGCGTCACGGTGATGCACGGGCGTCACAACAGGCGTGCATCACAAGCCACACCCAACCACACGCTACAAGACAAGACGAAGTAAGGTGTTCTGTCTGTCTGTAGCACGTGCAGGTGCGCCACCAATGCACCTCATCTCGCCGAGTCGGTGCTGAGAGAGCGCTCACCAGCCCCTTCCACCGCAGCAACATTGTTTCAGCTTTACACAACGCACTGGCGTGCGAGCCCAACAGAGAAGTCATCTTACTCTCCTGTTCACACTCGCGAGCATTAAGACTTGGTACCCGTCTCTGGGCCAGGACCAGGACCTCTCGACAAAATGAGAGGCAGACAACGCACGTCTCTGCCCAGCAGGAAGGAAAAAAAAACCGAGGTCCGACGAGACGTCAGAGAAACAGCGACGTCAAAACAAAGACACGCACACACACACTCACAGGCACGGGAACAAAATGAAAAAACGAAGAAAGAAAACCAAAGACACCACCACATCAGTAGAAGGGTGGGAACTTAAAAAAACAAAAACAAACAAAGCACAAAAAAAACATGCGGAAAACAAAAAGAAAACATTGGCTTTTGTCACACACCTGCGTAGGCTCCGAGGGCGGGTTTGTCCCCATAAGTTTCCCTCGTGAGCCACGCGTCGCCTCGCGACGTCGGTGTCGAGATGATGAGAATGGGGAAGGTGGACATGTGGCAGACCGCAAGTCCCCCTTCCAATGGGAAGAAAAAAAAGCAATGAAAGAAGCAAAAAAAAAAAAAGAAGGTAGAGGCTGAAGAAGAAGCAAAGAAGTCGCGCCAAGCACAGAAAACCGATGCGGTGCGCTCCGCCGTCCTGTATAGCGGACGCCACCGAGCCATTTTTGCCTGCGCCAGGGCCAGGACAACAATAGAGAACCGTCAGAAGAGCAAGCCACACTGGAACTCGGTGGGGGGCTGAGAAAGCCAAACAACGCAGGCGCACTCCCTTCCTTGCACGGAACACTCACAATACACACTCCACATACAGCGCTGGGCGTCGCAGGGGTACATTGATGTGCGTGGTGAAGCAGCGAGGAAGTCCGTGCTGCGTCATGCGAGGAGAACACTCGCAAGCAACACGATGAGGATGTCAGTGCGGTCACGGTCAGCTCACTTCTCCGTAGATCGCGGCCACGGTGCCGAAGACTGCGGCGAGCACGCCGGCAATCAGCAGCAGGTACGTCGCGGAGTAGTGGAACCAGCCCACCTGGCGCAGGCCCCAGTTGCCAGCGTACATGATGAACAGTGCGGGGAAGATGAAGCCGAGGAAGCCGCCGCAGAAGCTGCCCACGAGACCGAACACGATCGTCACCTTCGGGATGAACAGGCCCAGAATCAGCGCGAACACAGAGAACCCAGTGCAGATCACAGCGTTCAGCCAGAACGGCACCGTCTTGATGCTCTTGAACATCGGGAACCAATCAGCCAGGCAGTAGTACACAGAGTCGCGCGCCGGCTGCATGCAGATCGCGAAGCCCACGCACATCTTCACCGCGATCCCAACGTACGCAACAGCCACCATCACGTCGCTGCGCACGTTGTAGTACAGCAGGATCGAGTCCGTGATCTCCTCCCCAAACTCGAGGTAGCCGAAGATGCCGGCAAGGATGTAAACAACGCAGCACACGATCTGACTCACCGTCATGTCCAGCGCAACGCGCCCCGGCGTGGGGTTCGGCGTCTCGCGCGCCACCTCGAACACGTTCGTCTGCGCCAGGAACGCAAACAGGAAGTTCGAGAACCCCACAAGCGCGCCGTTGCCCGTCTTGAACATCTTCGGCTCGTGAATCGGCCGCCCGTTCTCGAAGCCGTTCATCGAGGCGTGCACAATGATCACAATCACGAAGTACATCATGCAGCTCACGCCAACGATGGAGAAGTAGCGCAGCGAGTTGATCTCCTTCGGGATCGACAGCGGCAGCATCACGCACGCCCAGACCACAATCACCAGCACGCGGTTGCCCCACGTCGAGCGGATGAAGCTGTTCACCGACGGATCGTCCGTCGCACGGCTCAGCAGGTCGCCGGTCGAAATCACGTACGACACGCACGACCCGAAGCAGAACATCCACTGGTTGAACACCGCCAGGTAGCCCCACCCGCGGCCGAGCAGCCCGCGCGCGAGCGTCTCGTACGAGTACAGCTTGCGCCCCGTCTTGTCGGCCGCCTGCATCATGATGTACACCGAGTACACCGTGCTCATCGTGATCACCACCAGCACGATCAGCGACGTCACCACACCGGTCGCCTGGAACGAGGCTGGCAAGGCAATCACACCAGAGCCAAGCGTCACGGCCGCAAGGTTGTACGAGTTCGACACGATGCCACCGTGCGGCACAATCTTGTGCAGCGCTGCAGTGAACCAGTTGCCCGGCTTGTACTGCCCCATGCGGTGCACCTCATCACTGTCAGCGGGTGAGGATACAAAGTCGCACGTTGTTCCGTCCACACCGGCCGTCTTCGGGACCGTATCCATTTCGTCGCTCATCAAGTCATCCAAGGGCTCCCTCACGGGCAGCCCCTCAACGGCGTTGGGTGCGCGTTGGTCCTCCATCATGGTTTTTTTCCCGTTGACGTCGTGGAGGCGGTGATGAAACGCAAGAGATGTGGGCGAGGGTTGTGCAGTGCCTGTCCGATTTTCACGGGGTTCGTGAATGGGAGGTGCGGGTGGGCTCGTCGATGCAGCTAGGGGAAAAGAAAAGGGCGGAGAAAGAGCAGCCACGAAGTGGGCTACGTGGGTCCGGAGGGGGGTGCGAGATGAATATGTGTCGTAGCTTTTGAAGCGTGGTCAAGGGTGCGGCGTGCGATGGTGGTGGGGGTGGGGGGAGTGGCAGGCGGTTCAGGGAAAAGCCACAAAGGTCGCGCCGATGTGTTCGCGTGGGGTGGGTGGAGGGGTGCGCGTTGTGTGCATGCTGATGGTAGCCAAGGAAGGGGGGAGAACAAATGGACCTAGTTGAAATCGAGGCACTTCATCAACCCAGTTCACCAGCAGGAGAGGGGTGGGGAGCATGAGGGTGGTCCAGAAGGCCCTACAGCTTTTATTTGTCTTTTGTTGTTGTTGCGGCTGTTGCAACCGCTGCGTGCAGACGCAGAACCGCGTTGTCCTGTAACGGGTGGCTGTCCGCGATGGGCTTCACAGGGAATTGTGACACCCACTATCCTATCGGATTCATTACCTTACGTCAGCAGCACCGCACACATGCACACCATCAGGAATATCAGCAGCGGCTCCACATGCCGGTGCGTCAAGGCACGTAAGAAACGGGGGGGGAGGGGGGTCCGCGAGCCATCTTCACACGCGCCGCTCGGGGTGCGACGGTGACCTCGCCACGGGTGCATCGCGGTCGCCCGAGGCGGTGGCGCTCGTCTCCCGTCCCATCAGCTGCACAATCTCCCGTACCGTGTCCCCCACCTTCAGGTCGAAGAACTTCACGGTGTGAAGCTGCCCGTTCAGCACGTACGCATCCTCCAGCTCCGCGGCGCTCAGCTTGTGGTAGTCCTCCGCACTGATCTTGTCCATCAGCGCGCGCCACCGCCGCCGCTCCGCGTGTGCGGCGTGGGCGCCAACGGTGAGCACGTCATATGTCCCGACGGGGCTCTCTCCGCGAGCATGGGCGAGGTAGGCGCGGTAGAGCGGTGCCACGTCCTCGGTGAAGTGTCCCGTCGTGCTGCCGTCCTTCTGCACCGGCGTCGCACCAGAGCCCACCTCATCGGCAACGGACGCGCCGGCCCCCACACGGGGCACACCACCGATGGCACCAGTCGCGGCAGCGATGGCGGCGTGTTGCGGGAAGAGCGGCGGCAACGCGTCGATCACGCCCTGCACGGCCTCTGCGGTGCTCGATGGTCCGCCACGGCGCAGCTGCGCGTCCACCGTCTCGGCATCCGCCGCCCGCGCACGCGTCGCAGCGGCCTCCGCCTCTAGCGAGTCCAGGTCCAGCCCGAGGAAGCGCCGGTAGTGCGTCTCGCGCGCGTCGGCGGTGTCGCACCCGTGCAGCACCGCGCACGCTTCCATTAATGAAAAGTAGTACTGTCGGTCCTCGCCAGCCCCGGTGGTCCCGGCAGCCGCCAGCTGCCGCTCGATGCGCTCGCGAAAGAAAGCTTGGAAGCGGTCGCAGAACGCCATGCGTGCCTCGTTGAAGAGGAACCGAGCGCTCTTCACCTCGCGCGTCGTCTCGTCGACGTCCGAGTGAAACGGCACTCGATCGCCAGCCGCGCCGCCTGTGCCGAGCGCAGCGCCGCGCCGCTCCCGGTTCATCACGCTCGCGAGCTGCTGCCGCGCTCGTGAAAGCTCCACGTCGCTGTAGGCCATGGCGCCGATGTCGGCCGAAAGTCGGCTCCGGTGCCGCGCCGACACGAACTCACGGTGGATCATCATGCTAGGCCCGAAGTCCTCCTCGTACTCCACCGTGTGTGCAGGTGGCATTGGCCGGTACGCGATGTGCAGCGCCTCCTGTGCCGTTACGCCGTTCGCCGGTGCCGCGCCGCCGCTCGACCGGTTCGGCGACCACGCCGTCTGCCCGTGCTTGCGGCGCGCCAGACGTCCTCGCACACACCGCAGCATCGCACGTGACTGCTGCAGGTCCAAGAGTGCCGCCTGCACTCGTTGCTTTGTCGCTGCGCGGGTGTTGGTGTCCTTTGTTGTTGTTGTTTAGACTGGAGCGTCTCTGTACGTGGGGTTTGTCTGTGTTTTTGTGAGTACGGCTGTCTCTGTCGGCATCGAAACAACGGCGCCGCTGCATGCGTGCGTGCGTACAGCGAGAAGGACAGGGTAAAGGGAGAGAACGGGGGCGGCGCGTAAGAGAAAAAACGGTGGGGATGGTGAAGTGAGGAAAGGCGCAAGACGGCATCCGTAAACCTCAGCACCGCTGACTGCTCCGCGCATGTGCGCAGGGGGGAGGGGGGGGGGGGGGGGCACAGTTAGATGAAGCACTTACACACACATCACTTGTTCGAGTTTTGTTTTTTCTTTCCCTCCTTTGTCTACCGCGACAACGGGCTATTCACGCCTCATTTGATGTAAAACAAGAAAGACGGTATCGAAAGAAATGAAGAGAAGGGGTGGAAAGAAACAAGGAGGAGAGGGAGCAACGCACACACACACACACTCACTCGCTCACAGACATCCAACCAAACAAAAAGAAAATCAGGTGGTAAAGAGAAAAGACACCGTCAAGCAAGACGAGCCTCAGAAGGGCACAGAGGCAGAGCTTCACGGGAAACAGGAAGGAGTGAGTGAGGGGGGGGGGGGGGTGACAAGTGCGACGTGATGGCGCCGCCTGATCAAAGGCGTGCTCGTCCACCCCCATCCGAGTGCACAGGTGCACGCAACCGGCACACAGACACACACACCCCCAAACACAGCTTCCGTCAGCCCACTCGCACGCGCACACAAGCGCAGCGTGCACGCTCTCCTCCCACTACAAGCAGCGCCACCCACTACAGTCCGCACACACGCACACACAGATGCGCGCATCAGCCCCTGCATCGCAGCTCCCCCTCCCTCCTTCCCGCCTTTTAAAGCCCTTCCTTCCCTCTGTGGCGCGGACTCACATGGCTGGCAAGCAGGCGCCGCTGGCACAGCACTGCAAGAGGCGGGTATGTCCCCATATTTCCTCTTGGCAGCACCCCAGCACCGCGCCACACCACAGCCAACACCAGCACATCACACGCGCACCATCACCCACTCATCACAGCTGGGGGAGTTGGTGGTGGGAAAGGAGAGGAATAGGACAGGAGAGGAGAGGTGCGGTCACAGACACACATACACACACCAAAGCAAAAGGAAGTCACAGGGGGGGGGGGGGGCGGCCGGCAACGCGTGCGGCGGAGCGTGTAGGTTCACGTGGATTTGGGTTTGGCGGACATGCCTGGCTCCGTTCTGAGCCTCGCCGCATCACATCAGCAACAGCAACCAGAAGAAAAAACAAAAGCGGCGAAGGGTGGACTCGCCAAGTGGAAAAAAAAAAAGTAGCACACCATGGATTTGACAGAGGAGAAGAAAGAAGAGGGAGCACTGTGGGGGGGCGGACGGAACAAAGGAGAGAGGGAGAGGAAGGGGAAAGGCAAGGTGCGGGCGATCAAGCAGACAGAGAGCCCCAGCACCTTCTCCCGCAGACTCTTCGCCTAATGACCGACCAACATGCCCCCCTCCCCCGCCCCTCCTCTGCTCTTCTCCTGATGTGTGCAAGTTGGGTAGGTTCACTTTGGGGTGCCGCACGTGTTGCGCAGCGACGGGAGTCGCAACACTCACGAATGCGCGCGCGCCACGCGGACATGGACAGAATACCCGTCCAGCTTCTTTTCTTTTTCTTCAACGCAGGCGGAGATACTAGGACGCGCTCTGTCGGGACGTCCGTGACACCTTCCACGGGACTGAAATAGATTTAGGGGAGCGGTGAAGGCGAAGGACTCAGCGTCACACGGGGCCACATTGTCTGCAGCGGGCTGCCACATCAACATGGGTGAGCGACAGACGTAGCTGCCTTCCCCATTGCGTGCCACCAACCGGCACCACAACCGACCCCTAGCGCGAACGCCTACACCGGCCCGAATCCACTCAGTCAGTCCGAACAGAAAAAAAAAAAAGGAAGCGAGTACCAGGCTCCAGAAAAGGAAGTCGAAGCCCAAAAGTGAGGACCACCTACTACGGATCCAAAGAGCCCCGGCTAACCTTCTCTCGACAGTAGGGTGCATCAGCGCTCCTTTCAGCTCCTTCGCCGTTCCGCCCTTTCACCGCTGCCCACCGCCACAGACGTCTATCTTCTACGCGCCCTTAATTGGCCTCGATGTGCGCAGCAGAGCCGTCGACGCAGGCACACGGGTGGTGAGTGGAGAGAGAGAGCATTGGGGGAGGAGGAGGGGGTTGATGCCAAGACGTGGCAACGGGGGGAGTGGGGTAAGAGCATCATCTACAAAGATCCACAATGGCACCACAAAGATGAAAAAAAAAAGCGAGAAGAAGAGAGGTAGTAGTAAAAGAAAACCAGCAACAACCAAAACGAAGAAACAGACATAGAATTTGCCGAGTCGCCGGTCGACGTATGCTCCGAGGGCGGGTTTGTCCCCATAAGTTTCCCTCGTGAGCCAAGTGTTGTGCGAGCAAAGAGAAAAAAAAAGTAAAAAAGACAAATTTAAAATAGGCGGGTGAAACAGCAGCAACGACACACGGCTGCGCTACGGAGGAGGGAGGGCGGCACCGCGTAAAAAGAAGAGGGGAAGGGAAGAAGGGTGGAGCACAGCAAAAGAAAAAAAACAAAAAGGAAAAGAAGGAAATGGCGCGCACGCTTTGATGAAGCCAAATAATAATAAAAAGGGAGGGGGGAGAAATCGAATGAAGGAGGGGGCGGGGGGCTGGAGAAAGGGGCGAAAGGGGGAAAAAACGGTTTACGTCCAGCTACGGCGTGGCGTCCCAGCGGTCATCAAGGATGCACCGACCAACACACAGGCGCATCATTGAATGGGCTTTGTTTGGCCGCCAGCCGTCCCAACTTTGAAGGGAATACAAAGAAGGAGGAAAGGAGATTCCTGAAGTGGAGCCGATACGCACGGTCCGGACTCGTCCACTCCGCAAGTCGGCGGACAAAACCGCAGCGACGAGCGGCGAGCGGCAGTGCTCGCTCTCAGAGAGAAGGGGTGGGTTCGCGCAAGTGCAGCCCCGGAGGAGCAACACGTTGGCGCTCTCCCAACCCAAGCTCGGGGGTGCGAAGACGCGGCAGAGCACGCACACACGCCTCACTCGATCAGGCCGTAGATCGCGGCCACGGTGCCGAAGACTGCGGCGAGCACGCCGGCAATCAGCAGCAGGTACGTCGCGGAGTAGTGGAACCAGCCCACCTGGCGCAGGCCCCAGTTGCCAGCGTACATGATGAACAGTGCGGGGAAGATGAAGCCGAGGAAGCCGCCGCAGAAGCTGCCCACGAGACCGAACACGATCGTCACCTTCGGGATGAACAGGCCCAGAATCAGCGCGAACACAGAGAACCCAGTGCAGATCACAGCGTTCAGCCAGAACGGCACCGTCTTGATGCTCTTGAACATCGGGAACCAATCAGCCAGGCAGTAGTACACAGAGTCGCGCGCCGGCTGCATGCAGATCGCGAAGCCCACGCACATCTTCACCGCGATCCCAACGTACGCAACAGCCACCATCACGTCGCTGCGCACGTTGTAGTACAGCAGGATCGAGTCCGTGATCTCCTCCCCAAACTCGAGGTAGCCGAAGATGCCGGCAAGGATGTAAACAACGCAGCACACGATCTGACTCACCGTCATGTCCAGCGCAACGCGCCCCGGCGTGGGGTTCGGCGTCTCGCGCGCCACCTCGAACACGTTCGTCTGCGCCAGGAACGCAAACAGGAAGTTCGAGAACCCCACAAGCGCGCCGTTGCCCGTCTTGAACATCTTCGGCTCGTGAATCGGCCGCCCGTTCTCGAAGCCGTTCATCGAGGCGTGCACAATGATCACAATCACGAAGTACATCATGCAGCTCACGCCAACGATGGAGAAGTAGCGCAGCGAGTTGATCTCCTTCGGGATCGACAGCGGCAGCATCACGCACGCCCAGACCACAATCACCAGCACGCGGTTGCCCCACGTCGAGCGGATGAAGCTGTTCACCGACGGATCGTCCGTCGCACGGCTCAGCAGGTCGCCGGTCGAAATCACGTACGACACGCACGACCCGAAGCAGAACATCCACTGGTTGAACACCGCCAGGTAGCCCCACCCGCGGCCGAGCAGCCCGCGCGCGAGCGTCTCGTACGAGTACAGCTTGCGCCCCGTCTTGTCGGCCGCCTGCATCATGATGTACACCGAGTACACCGTGCTCATCGTGATCACCACCAGCACGATCAGCGACGTCACCACACCGGTCGCCTGGAACGAGGCTGGCAAGGCAATCACACCAGAGCCAAGCGTCACGGCCGCAAGGTTGTACGAGTTCGACACGATGCCACCGTGCGGCACAATCTTGTGCAGCGCTGCAGTGAACCAGTTGCCCGGCTTGTACTGCCCCATGACGAGCAGCTTGTCGCTCTCCGTGGGTGAGATGGCGCAGCCCTCCGTGGCCTTGAAGTCATCACACACAGTGGTCGCCGGCACCTCGACATCTTGGGTCATGGAGCCGTACGTCGCCGGCTGGTTCGCCTCGGGGAGGTGCGCTTGGCGGTTATCGAACGCCATCGTTGCAGCCTCCTGCGCAGTGTGTCTGTGTATGTGTGGGTTTGGCAACGGCGGTGGTACCGGGAACTGGTGCAGACAGTCGATGGGGGGTGCGGGTGGGCTCGTGAATGGGAGTGACCTTTGTGTAAAACGAAAAGAATGAAAAGAAGGGACTGAACCTGCTGGACAGGGAGCGCAAACAAGAAGAAAGGGGGAAAGGTGGTTCGGTCGTGGACGGGAAAGAGTGAGCGTGGCTTGCTGTGAAGTGCAGTGTGTGTGAGGGGGGGGGGGGGCAGCGTGATGGTGTTGGTCGATGCACACGATGGGAAAGCGGAAGGGGAGAAATGGTTGCTGTTTTTTGTTTTTTGGTGGAGAGCAATGAAGCGGTGGAGCGGTGAGTCGCTGCAAGGAGTTGCATTAGTGTGCGGTGTCGAGGAAAGGACATGACACAGCACGACAGATGCGTGGCTAGTCGATCGCTTCGTTCTCAGCCCCCCCCCCCCCCCTTTCCCTCATCCTGCATGCCGTACACCAACGAGGAGGAGCGAGAGCGGTCACAACCTTTTCTTGTTTTGTGTGTGTGGGACCGTGATCCGCTTCAGTTCTTGCCTCGCAAGGACACGGTGTGCACACCTGACGACGAGATGACCGACATTTGTATCGGCATGAGCGGTGCGCTACATCGAACTCAGCGTGATACGATCAACACTGTCGTCATACATGTACATTTTCTTCTTGTGGGTTTGATAGTGTACGCTGACGCGCGTGTTCGTCGCGAGGAAAACACAAGGATAGAGACAGAGCCAGAGCCAGCGACTGTTGCGTTACACAAGGACAGCGAGCTTTGAAAGGCACTCCCTCTCCATGTTTTTTTTTCCATCCTTGCGGAGACACTAGGGACCCGCGTCGCTCCAGCTAGCTGCCCCGAACACGATCTGGTGAGGACAAAAAAAAAGGGAAGAGGAAATAGGCAGCCGTTCAACTACAATCCCTGTAGCCACGCACCTCGCTGATACACACGTCACCGCTTCCAAGAAAAAAAAACCCGTTATATGCGGCAGATGAAGAGGATTAGCCGCAGGCGTAACGACGTTCGCGGTGGGGAGCGGCCGGTGGAAGGCAGATGAAAAGACCGTGGTGGTAAGGGGAGGTGGTCAGGAGGAGGATGTAAAGGAAAAGTTGTAGGAGGGCAATGGTAAGACAAAGGCGCTGCATACACACACACGGAAATATTCATCCACGTACACACACATGTACCGTCACACACAAAGACACAGACACACGCCCACACACAGAGACACACAAACACATACAGACATACATAAATACGCAGAAACGAAAACAGAAAGAAATGACATCGCCCTACTCGAACAACACGAGTTGTCTTGTCCGTGTAACGGAGGGACGAGAGATGTGCACGCGTGCGGGAGCGGTTCGTACGCATCCACAGACTTTAGACTACTCGCGCCGACGTCGACAAGACGAACAAGACGACGAGAGGAAGAAAGAAAAAAGAGAAGAGTGTGGACTCGTGGCAACGCAATAAAAACAAGAGCAGCGTGAGAGAAATTTATTTTGACCCACTCCCTTCAACGCTAAGAACGAAAGCACAGCATGTTAATGACTACGCCGACTTCGTGGAGGCTTTTGTGGCGGCACCGGCCCCGCGTGCCTGCCGCCGCTTCGTCGCCTCATCCTTATCATTCCGCAGCACCAGCTCCATATCCGGGTAGCCGGCCTCGGCGCGGTGGCGGTAGAAGAGCTCCTTGAGAGCCTGGAAGTACGCCTCCGACACCCGCTTGATGTCCTCTGGGTTGTTCTCGTCGGCGTCCGCCGGGATCGGCACGGGCGTCCCTACAACGAGCGTCAGTGGGGTACGGAACGGCACGGGCAGTCCGAAGCGGCCGTACGGTATCATGGGGAACGGGAAGCCCAGCAGTGTGAGGGAGATGCGCTGGATGCGGGGGAACTGCACGAGGCCCAGCACGTTGTTTTCGGCGAAGGAGAGCAGCGGCACCAGCGGCACACGCGCCGCGATGGCCAGCCGCACGAACCCGACATGCTGCGTGATGAGCGTCATACTGGTGGAGCTCACTTTCGTGTGTAGCATCTCTGCCTGCCCGCCCGTGACGATGAGGACGCTATTGCCGCGCTTCAGACTCGCCTCGAGGGTGCGGCGACTCACAGAAAGTGCACCGAGTCGCAGGTTGAAGTCACGGAGGAGCGGCACGGTGAAGATGATGCTCGCGACGTGCGTGGAGACGTAGCGGGTGGTGTTGAGGCCCACCTTCAGTGCCCACTCGGCCGTCATGGAGGCGAAGAGCGCCGTGCCGGGAAAGACACCGTGGGGGTGGAAGGAGAAGAGGTACTGCGTCGTGTCGTCGCGCATCTGCACCGACGGGTCGTCGACGATGACGCGGAAGTTGAAGTAGCGCACGACGTCGGAGAAGAGGTAGTCGCGTGCGAAGCTTGTGAAGCGTGAGCTACGCTGTGACCCGGTGTGGAACGGCTTGCCAGAGTAGAGCGGGATGTACCACAGCCACACCCCGAGCAAGAGGCAGTCGAGCGTGTGCACGAACAGCGCGCGCAGCATCACCCACGAGGGGCCGACAGCGAGGTACAGGAGGTACTTCTGGTAGGTAAGGTAGCCGATCACAGCGTACGCGGCCAGCTTGATGACCAGCCGCATCTGCTTCAGCTTGCCCGTGAACGTCACGACCACCGTGGCACCGGCGAGGAAAAAGGTGCTGTGCCGCGGCGCGAACAGCCCTGGGAGGAAGATGACGCAGGCGGCCAGGACGGGCACGCTGTACACCATCCAGGTCACCACCGTCACGCGCAGCGTCACCACGAACGGGGGCACGCCGACGTTGGCGATGTACGGCACGATGGAGAGGGCCAGCGTCAGCGCCGCGAGGGTGAGGCAGATGGGGAGGTAGTCCTCCACGGCCTGCACCAGTCGCGGCGTGTACTGCGTCGAGACGTAGAAGACCATGAAGCCGACCGTGAGCGGGGTCACCGTGCCAAGGATGAGGACGAGCACCTCGATCAGGTTCGCCACCCCGCTCGCGAGCACCGTGCGCCGGCGCACCCTCTTGTTGCGGGCGGCCTGCCGCGCCTCGGCTTCCGCTGCGCTGTCGTCGGTCATGACCAGCTTCCACTGCCGCTTCGTCCGGCTCAGCGCGATGAGGGTGCAGGGAACCGCCATGGACAGACTCATCACCGCCAGCACAAAGGGCACACGCGTCCGCCGCCGGGTGCCGTAGTGGAAGTAGTTGTTGCTGTCGCGTCCGAAGAAGGCCACGACGGAGCCGTAGACGCGGCCAAACGCGATGGCACCGGCGAAGGTGAGGAACGCGACGACGCCCTCGCCGTTCGCCTCGAGGAAGGTCGGCTCGCCGTGGCGGTCCGAGAAGAGCGGGACGGAGCTGAAGATGAGCACCTGGCTCACGACCGACAGCAGCGCTGCGATCAGCATCGCCGTGACGGACACCTCGGCCGCCTCCATGGCTGTGATGAGCGTGACCAGAAAGGCGCCTGCGCAGCAGGTCCAGCCCGCGATCTGCCGCATGACGAAGGCCGACCCGCCAGCGAAGGGCATGAACGGCGCGTACGAGCTCTTCACGCCATGCAGGATCGTGCCGTAACCGGCGTGCATGCCGATGCACGAGGTCGTACAGACAAGCATCGCCGTCATGGAGAAGGCCAGCGACAGGACGACGAGCTGTGCCATGAAGGCCGCAACAATGAAGAAGGCAGCCGAGGCGCAGCACAGAAGGATGAGAATCACCCGAGCATTCTCGTGGCGGCGCCGGCGAGTCGCGAGGTCGTCCTCGTCGACGCTCCAGTCCGAGTCGTCGACGCTCTCGTCCAGCGTCGCCATCCCCTCGTCGGACTCGTGCTCGTCCTCCTCCTCCTCCTCCTCCTCCTCCGAGCCGCCGCTGCTGCCGGGGCCGGTGGAGCGTGCTGTGTCACCGCCGCGGCCGCTGTGCCGCCGCCTGGCTGCGGCCCCCCTGTAGAGCCGCAGGGTGCCTGCGTTGCACGGGAGGTCGAAGCTGCTGAGCGCCGCCTTCATGAGCGTCTCGAAGGCCAGCTGCGTCACCGCCTTCTCCTCCTCAGACTTGTCTGCCAGTTCGGCCCGCAACACGCGGCGCAGCTCGACAAAAGACTCCTTGGCCAGCCGCTGCTGCAGCGCTGCCGTCATCGTGACCCGGGACTCTAGCACGATGGAGAGCGTAATAAGGACCACCGGGAGCATCTCGAGCAGTCCAATGAGGGTGTAGAGCACGGGCCCCTCGCCCATCACCGCGTGCCACTCCGTCGGCACACTCTTCGCCTGGCTCGCGAACACGGTACCGAAGATGATGACAATGAGTGACAATGAGGAACATCGCGTAGATCATCCATCCCCAGCACCTGCAGCGCGACGAGCTGCCGCCGCCAGAGAAGGGGGTGGAAGACGGACACGCCCTTGTCTTTGCCGGAGTAGTGCGCCAGCGGGACAGAGGCCATGAAGCAGAGGTTCGAGACCGCGATGAGCCGCGTGCACGGTAGCTCCACGGTGCCCCACACGTTGTGCAGCGAGATGTCGACGAGGAGGCGAAGCACGATGTTGGTGAGCACAGGAGGTAGCTGATGATCAGCTCGCCGTTCATGATGTAGGCGATGTTGGCCAGATCCCCCGCCATGGCGTCCCCAGCCCCGGTATCGGCTTCCCGTCCGCCGGCGACCCCTCTGGAAAGTTCATCGCCGATGCGAGGGCCTTTTTGCCCCTTCGCAGGAGCGGTGGAGCAGAGTTTGCGGCAGTGGCCGCAGTAGTGGCAGCGGCAGCCGCACCGGCAAGCGTCGCAGGGGCCTGCTGCGGCCTCCCCTCTGCAGTCGCAGGCGCTGCTGCCGTCTCGACCTTCCCCCTCGTCTCCCTCGACGTGGACGCGGCGAACGGCGCGCGATGCAGGGTGATAGAGGTGTAAAGCCGCACCGCGCACGTCATGCCAAACACGCTGAGTGTCGACAGCACCGCCCCGAGGCGGCCAGTACACCGGCGCCGCTGGCCAGGAAGAGGGCGAAGCTGACCATCGCGCCCACGTAGAAGAAGTAGCTCACCGCCTGCAGCAGCAGCACCGGCAGCGTCTCAGCGGAGCGTTGCTGGACAGCATGCGAAAGCGATCGTCGTGCAAAATGGTGCCGGCAACGTGCACGAGTGGTGTCGGCAGCAGTGCGACGAGCTGGGCGAGCTGGGGAGACGAGCACGAGCACGCCGTGTAGGACCATGTTGTACCCTCGATGTTTCTTCTCCAAGTCTGCAGGGTAGTTCTGCATGTAGAAAAGATGCCCCGCTCAGGCTTCCCAGCAGAAACACCGAGGCGACGGCAGCACGCCGCCCAGCTCGAAGAAGCTGCTCGGCAAGTCTCGAATTGTGGCAGCCGCCTCGTAGCGGATCGTGCGCACAAAGAGAAGCAAAGCGATGCAGCTCACAACATTCAGCCCCTGCACGGCGAGCATAGACGACGACGACACCGAATGCGTGCTGGCGTGGCTGATGAGCTTGGCGTTGGCAAAGACCGTGATGAAGTAGAGCAGGCGCGAGAGCCACAGCAGCGCCGTGTCGAAGATGCGGTTCATGCGCAGGCGGAAGCTGACGAAGCCCAAGGAGCGGCGGTGGCCGACGGAGAACATGCTCAGCGCACCGCAGGCCAGCGTGATGGCGAGGTTGAGCTGAAACACACTCCCCTGCAGGCCACGAAAGCGCACCGCCACCGCGCTCAGCGCGCACTGCCCACCAGCATCGCCACCTCCAGCGCGCTCTCGGCGTTTGGGCGGCGGCGCAGAAATCGCAGGCACGACGCGACGCCGCCGTTGGCGAGGAACTCCGCGCCGGCGGGGCGCCTGCTCCGACAGGACGGGCGTGGTCGCCTTGCTGCGGTTGTAGAACCTGAAGCACCGGAGCGACAGCAGGATAAGGAGGTTGCCGAAGAGCGCCAGCACGCCCGTGACGCTGAGGAAGCCGCGCTCGTGGGGCACGTCGGCCTTGAAGAGAAGGCCGTAGCCTGCGGTGAGGAGCAGGGAGGCGGCCACGCACGAGACACCGAAGCACTGCAGCGTCACAAAGCGCACGCCGCCGTCAAAGGGCTGTAGAGGCGGTACTGCCGTGGCCCAAACCGCTCCCGCCCGAGCAGGTAGACGAAGAGGCCGGCGAGCAGGTTCAGCTGGGCGCCGAGGGCCAGGAAGAACATGAGCGGGAAGTCGGGGTACAGGTTTGCGTACACGTCGCACAGGACGAGGGAGAAGAGCCCGCCGGTGGCGTCGACGGCCCACACCGTCAGCAGCGACACAGTCGAGAAGTGCGGCAGCTCGAAGGCCGCAGCGCCGCTGCTCTCGCGGCCGGAGTCGAAGGGTGGTCGCGGTGGGTGTGCTGGTGCTGCGCCATCTGCTGCGCCTGCGCCTCGAGCACGCCGCCGCTGCGCGTGGCCGTGGTGGAGGCGGTGTTGCTGTCCGTCGAGTATTGTCGCAGCATGCCGCGCAGCGGCGAGGTTGTCACTGAGGCATCGGTGGTGGAGCCGTCGGCGGACGCAGGGTCAACACGCTGGTGCGGCCGCGGCCGCTGCGGTAGCAGCGGTGTTTCCGAGGGTGCTGGATCGGCAGCCGCGGTGTTGAGTGTGCTCTGCATGGCTGGACTCTAAGTTCGGTAAAGATGAAGGGGCTCGGAACGAAAAAAAAAAAGAGAAATAGTGGGTGTGAAGTTGGAGTGAGCAGCGCAGATGCAGAGGACGCAACTGCACACACACGAGTAGCAGCTCGTGTGCTTGTGTGTCCGTGTCTGTCCGTGTGTGTCTGTGTGCGTTGCAACTTCACACACAAAAAGAGAGGCTGTAGTGGGCTACAGAAAAGGAAAGCGGAGGAGAGGAGAAGAATCCTTGATGACAACGTGACGGAACCGCTGCTAGAAAGTGGGAGGGAGGGGGGAAGCGGGGAAGTTGCCCGCACGCGCGAGCAGGCAGTCTGGTACACAAGAACAACAACCACAGCACCGCCAAAACGAAAACAAAAAAAAGAGGGATGAGGAAAAAAAAAGATATGAAGATCTCAAGGGAGATCCACGAAGGTTAGAAATGGGGCTTTGATCGTTGGTCGAGGGAGGGCAAAAAAAAAAAACGAAAGAAAAGCGATCACACCGTGGCCTGAGGGTAGGCGGAGCACACGGCAGCCCCGTCGTAGACAAGTCGATGTGTTCAGCTAACACCCACACACGCACACTATCTTTCTCTCCCCTCTCTCTCTCTCTGTTCAACGCGTAGCGCGCTTACGTAAAATGTCTCGCTCAACTTGCAGAGAGGCGAACAAAGAAAACGAAAACCACACAGGCGTGTCGGCCACAACCTTACACGCAACGTGATGGAAGCCTCAGGAAGAGAAAGGGTGTGGGTAGATGACTGTAGTCGAAAGTACAGAGGAAAAGGAAGATGAGAATACGAGGGCTGAAGAGGTGAAAAAAAAAGAGACAATCAAGACACACGTGGAGGGGAGGGGCGACGTCGGGATGTTGGCGCGCGGTGTTTGATAAGGTCAATAGGCGCAGACCGAGCCTTTTGTCTCCCCTCCGTTGTGTGACTGCTATTCTTCTTCTTTCTTTATATATATTTTTCTTCGTTCACTGTTTCAACTTCTTTCCTTGTGTGATACCGCCACCTTTGTGAGTGCGTGTACGTGTGTGTGTATGTGTGCACGGGGCAGGTTGAAGGAGTTCCAAAATGCACACGGCTAGTTGTATTTGTTGGGGGAGGGGGAGGGGCAGACAGCCGGAATACGGTAAGAGAGGAATGGAGATGAACAAGAAAAACAAAATGCGCCACCGCCGCGATCACACACAAACACACACCCGAGGAGGGGGGGAGGTGAAACGAGAGTCGTAGGTGCTGCAGTCCTAGTGAGAGCGGGATGGAGAGTCGCCGCCCGATATAGAGTGGTCAGGGCAGAGGAGGAGGGAGGGGGAGGGGGGATGAGGAGTCCACGCGCGGCTGGGCAGAGAAGGCAACAATAACAACGGCGTTCGCAAGACACACACACGGCGTTGTCGACTCCACGACGACTGTTTCTTTTTTTGTTTTCCCCTTCTTCGTCTTCTTCTTGTCCTCTACGCGGCCGGTCTAGTCTGATATTCTAGATGCTACCACGAGCAATGTATAGCACGGGGGGGGGGAAGATCCGAAGAGAGGTTTCGTGTCTGCGTTGGACCGTAGCACTACGGCTCTCCTCACACACGCACTCACACACACTCTCTCTGCTTCCGACCAAAGAAGAGGGAAAGAGATGAGGAAAAAAAAAAGAATGAAATTGACCAGGTGTTCTCTTCCCAAAGGGAGCTGTGGTGTCGTCACTCAGAGAGAGAAGCGCTTTTGCGCTGTGCGAGCGTGCTGCTGTGTTGTGAGTGTATGTCTGCCCTCGTCTGCTCGTGTGTGTGTGTATGTATGTGTGTGTGTGTGTGGTTGTGTGTATACAAAGGTGTACGGACCTGTGAGTCTGCGACAACAGGTTTTGGTGGCAGAGAGTGCGTGTGTGTGGGTGGTGTAGCGCGTTCGGCTCGACCCTAGTGCGTTGCTTGTCAGTGTTGTTTTCATGTGTGGGGTTTACAGGCGCACGAGTGTGCGTGTGCGTGTGTGTGTGGAAGGGATAGGTTACAGAAGAGGAGGGGAAGGGGCCGAAAGGAAAGAGCAAGGAAAGTAGGCACGTCAACAACGAGGAGCGAGAACGCACACAAAGTACATTTTTTTCTTGAGAGTGGCGCACCGCGCAAGTGAACCCTCCCCCCCCCCCTTCGGCGCGGCGCCTCTGCACAGGCCTTGACGTGTAGAAGGACGACCGCCACGCTTAGACAAGCACGTTGAGCAGTGTTGCGCACAAGCCGTAAAGCTGTTCCGCTCGTACGCAAAATGCACGTGGCCGAGAGACCTTAACGAGGTGTCCGGTTGTGGTTACATCATAGTTCTCTTTTTTTTTCCTTCAGTGGCCCCCGTTCTTGTGTGTCTGTGTGGATTGAGGAGGCCCGATGGCTAAAGATCGAGATGGACAGAGAGAGAGAGATCGAGTCTCTACTGGTGTGACTCGCGACAAGAATGGGATGGTTGGAGGGGACGAAGACGGGCACGTCCACGCAACAGACTCAGCACAAACCAGATAGCGCCGGGGTGGGGGACAAAAACAATTACGAAAAGGAAACTCGATCAGCGACTTCGCCGGACCGGCGAGGCGAGATGAACGAGCGAGCGGGGCGGGGGGGTCCAGATAAAGAAGAGAAAGACGACCTTCACAGACCTTCCCTCTTTTCCCATCACGCCAAGCGAGAGAGGAGGACCACTTCAGGACCTGTCCTCCCCCCCCTCCCCCGTTGCACCGTCACACACAAATACGTTTACATGCATCCAGACAAGATGCACACAAACACACACACACACACACACACACACACACACTACGGAGCTACAAGCGCAAAGGGCAGGGACATGGGGTCCCGCCGGAGGTCTGCTCGAGCCGTCCCTCACCAATTAAAAAAAAACCGACCATCGCGGAGTGGGCACACCGCGCGGTCGTTCCTCTGGTGTGTGTGAGGGAGCTGCCTTGCAGAGGGCGCGGTGCTCTACACCCTCTTCTTCTCGTGTGCCGCTGCGTCGGCGGCCTTCTTCTTATCACGCGCCTCGCTCGGTGCAGCGGTGAGCGCGCGCCGCACCGCACTCTCCAGCACCTCGACGGCAAGTTTGCCGGTAGCCGTGTCGGTGCGGCGCTTCCCGTCGACCGGCACCGGCGTCGAGGCGGTGCCGCGCACGCCAGCATTGTAGATGCCGTTGTGGAGGAACAAATCCATCTGCGGGTAGCCGGCCTCCGCGCGGTACTTGTA